>OY992883.1:74511296-74523796 GCA_963921405.1 Cepaea hortensis | reverse complement strand
CAAGTTAGAAAAAATATGTTTTGACTTCACAATGTCTGTTAATATTAGCTTTATATATGTCACTGTTCTCATGGAGACACATCACACAGTATATTACACACATGTATGTTATCCTTGAATAGATTAATTTCTGGTCACTAAAATATTTTGTAGTTGATGCTTTTTACAAGGGTAGGTGGTCAAAGTGTTGAAATAACCCGCATCTTTGTCTTATAATATCTAATATAAAAATCAAAAGGAGGGTTGAAAAATACAGACCTGGTGCCATCCGACTAATACCAAACTAGTACCATCAACGGTTACGGATTTGTCAACCAAAATTACGTCCACTCACCAGAAAGAAGCCCATTTATGTGTCACAAGTGCGAAAAGCTGCACGAAAAACCACAATCTGCTTCTGCATCTTCGCACAGTTCATGACAGTATTGTACAAAGTCACACATGGCATATATGTGGCAAGCAATTCAATAGAAAAGATAGTCTACAGAGACACATAAGAGCATACCACCAAACACCCATAGCCACAACACAGGTTATACACTGGGGCACGAAACAGACAACATCTATGGACACCACACTCGCATCATCATCATCATCATCATCATCATCATCATCATCATCATCATCATCATCATCAGCAGCATCATCATCATCATCATCATCACGCAAAAGACCAGATTCAAAACATACCAACAGCTCTAAAAACAGAAACAAGACACGAATATACTAGAACAATTAGTAGATGAGGAAGCAGATATTTTAGAAGCCAAAGAATTATATATATTACGCACATTTCCAATAACTATACAACAGGCATACAGGGACAACTGGGAAGCGATCATGACATACCACAAAAATAAACAAGCACCTGTCTGTCTACATCTTCTTTATTAGTCCTCGGACACCGCACCCTATCAATTGGACCTCTGCTCTGAACAAGATTTTCAAAAGTGAAACTAGTCATTTCAAAATAAACGTTATCCACCCCACAACCCTTAGACATCGAGGGAACAAGAACTTCGCTTTTTCGACGCTTCTTCCAACAACGATTCTGTACTAGATCTTCTACCCAAATTAAACAACAGACAGGACTTCGACACTTTTACCAACACTGTATATGAACACGACATTCTTACTTACTATATCCAACAATGCCCAAACACAAAGTACACTGTCGAGACCGTAAACGCCATTTGTTTTTATGTCTTCCATATCCCCAAGTTCCCGATAGATTAGCTTACATTCCTGCATACATTACACAAAATAAAGCTTTTAACACACTGCAACAGGACTCCAATTCTAAACCATACTCAGATAATTCGTGTGTTTTTAGAGCCCTAGCGGTATTTAGAGGGTCAAATTTAACAATCTTAGGAAACCGACGTGGGAGTACGCTGGACAGTGGCGAACACATCAAAGTATTGCTTTGTTAGCTAACATTCCCGGTGATACATTAATTGACATGCATGTTTTAGAACACTGATTTGTCATTAATATCGATATTTTTCAATTCAATGAGACCCAAGCCTTGGTCCCCAAACTTACAGATAGTGTGAAATTTGAGGACGCATTAAGACTATTACTGTTTAAAGAGTATTTCATGTACATTATGGATAACGATAATAAAGCTCGGTCCTTTGCCTGTAATAAGTGTGGAAAGTTATAGCACACGGTGTGGAGGGTGGAAAGACGCCGTAGCACCTGTGATTGGGGTGAGACAAAAATGTGGTTTAAAGGAGGGGTCTATAATTTACCACAGACCATGTGGGAAATACTTTCAGAGCAGGGGCTTCCAGTAGACCCTAGCTATGTGTACCCATATGGAGCCATATTCGAATACGAATGTTATTTTGCCCCGGAAAACCAAATCGACTACATTCTTATCTAATCACATTCCACGTATTTGCTCATTAGCTTCCAATATCCCTAGTATGGACTCGACAGTATGTTTCATATTATCAGATGACCCCAGGAGTAAGTCGATAGAATGCTTGAGTATCTGACTCAAGTCGTTGAGACATCGTATTTAAACTTACGGGTGTCTTTCGATAGGGTATATAAAACATTAGAGGAACTACAGGAACACATATTAATTGATAGGTTAAATGAATATCTAAAAGTTTTGCCAGTCATAGGCTTCAACTCAGGAAAATACGATCTTAATATTATTAAAACCTATTTAATTACATACCATGTTAAAAAGCCTCTTAAAAATTTGTAGTCAAGTGAAACAATAACTATATGTGTATTGCCACCTAACAGCTAAAATTCCTAGACATTAGGATCTATTAGCGTCCGGGCTCAGTTATGCAAAAGATTTAGCCGCATATGAGATCTCCAAAACAAAAGGTCATTTCTGCTATGGATATATCACACATTTAGATAAATTATAGGAATCACAGGTACCCCCACACGCAGCATTTTTTTCAACCTTAAAGTAATAACATTACAGAGGCACAGTACCGGGCGTGTTAGAAGGTTTGGGCGAGATTCAGATGACCACGTTGGAAGATGTTCTAATCTAGTACAATAACAAAGATGTAGATCCCTTTCTCGGTGCCCTACAGAAACAGGTTAAATTTTATGGTGAGCTACGTGTAGATATGCTTACGGATGCCATTTCTGTCCCCGTGGTCACTTTAAAGTATATGTCTGTGACGCTCCCCAAAGACGTGTCCTTTTCCTTATGTGTTAGTCGGCAGAAAGAATTACGTAACACCATTAGAAATAACATTGTAAGGGCCTTCAATAATATTTCATAGGCACCATGAAACAGACATAACACACATTAGAGGTAGAGAGGATAAACCAGTTTATAGTGTGATAGGCGATGACAACATGTTCTGTATCTGTAGGCTATATGCAAAAAATGCCCACAGATTTCCCAACAATTAGAAGAGCAGACTATGGTTTCAGTGCACACAGGGTGAAGACATATGCATGACAGAGTAGAGAGTGGTTAGCGTGGGTAAGACACACTCACCAGATAGAACTTAAAACAAAGTTTAGCGGGGCTGAAATGCCGCTGGGACATAAAAAATTTATAGTAGATGGGTGGGATAATGGGAAAAGAACAGCGTATCAGTTTCATGGACGTTTATTTCACAGACACCCCAACTGCCCCTTGACCAACTGCAGAGACGTTAATCCCTCAAATAAAATATTGACAGACCTATTTGCCAAGACACGAGAGATCCACAACTATCTGGTTAATGACGCTAAGGTTAGAGTAGTAGAAATGTGGAAGTGTGAATGACAGACGCTTAAAAGGACCGACAGTGACATTAAAAGTTTCGTGACGACGAACTTCCCAAACGTCAAACCCTCGTTTGGCAGCTTCCCCATAACCCTGAAGAAGATTGTCGACGCTGTAAAACCGAGACACTCTTTGGGCTAGTCGAGTGTGATATCCATATGCCAGATAAACTTAAATAGCATTTCTCAGAGATGACACCGATTATCAATAACATTGAGGTAGGTAGAGAACATATGGGTGACTTTATGCATAAGTACGTCTAGTCACATAAATTGTTGGCAGGTGCCCAACGACTCTTACAGGTAGCTATAGCGGAGACAAGATCTTGTTAGCCATACCGTTATTAAAATGGTACCTGATGCATAGTCTGAAAGTCACAAAAATGTACCAAATTATTGAGTAGAAACCTGTTTGCTGCTTCCAAGAGTTTGGGGATAAGGTGTCTGATGCCAGATAAGAAGGTGACAGCGATGTTACCCAGGCCATTAGAACAGAGACAATGAAACTGTTGGGTAATGACGCTTACGGTAAAACCTCAACCAACAAAGCCAAACATTCAGATGTCTCTTACTGTAAGGCTGATGACACGCCAAGTGAATACACAAGCCCCTGTTGAAGAAAATGACTCCACTGACTGACGACATCTTTGAGGTTAAATGTTTAAGAAGAAGGACAGCATGTAATCTCCCTTTACAGATAGGTTTCTTTGTTTATCAGTATGCTAAGTTGAGGATGCTAGCTTTTTATTATGACTTCAAAGGTATATTTATTGATAGGAGAGATTTTCAGTTATGCGAAATGAACACAGCCAGTTTATATTCAGCCATTGGCACATCCACACTAACAGAAGCAGTTAGACCACAACTTAGAACTGAATACGATAGAGTCTATAATTCCTGGCTCCCGGCTGAGACATGTCCCCTCCATATAGATAGCACCACTACATGTCAGGCCTGTGAGGGTGTTAGATTCTATCAGAAGAGAACCCACGGGTTAATTAAATTAGAATATGAGGGGACAGGAATGGTCCTTGTGTAGCAAAACATACCATTGTTTCAGAGACTACAATAAAACAAGCACAAAAGGGCTCACTAAACAAGACAACACCCACGTAGACAGACAAACATTTTTAGATGTACTCGACACACAGACAGCGAGTGGGGGGGGGGACAAATGTAGGTTTTAAAACACAAAACTCTGCTATCTACACATATGAACAACACAGAAATTCACTATCGTATTTCTATATTAAACGCCAAGTACATGCAGACAATGTCACCACTTCATCTCTCAACATCTAAATCCAAATTACTCGCCTAGCGACACAATGGCCATGTACTTATATTTCATATGGACAATAAATGTGTACATGTATTTCATACTTTTATATAGAAAATAATCGTGTACATATATTTCATGTTTTTTATACGGACGTTTTCTACTTTTATATTTGAATCATTTTTTACTAATGTATATCACCACTAAACAGTGTGTGTGTGTGTGTGTGTGTGTGTGCGTGCGTGTGTGTGTGTGTGTGTGTGTGTGTGTGTGTGCGTGCGTGCGTGCGTGCGTGCGTGCGTGCGTGCGTGCGTGCGTGTACTAATACAAAGAGTGAAGTGTCACCAGGTTTATGTTGCCAATAGAAATATTTGAATTTTCCTGGCCTGCATAGACACGTGTGCTTATGTCAATACCGACTGAACTGTATAACCAGGGTTCGAGTGGTAATAAAAGCTTGAAGTATTTTTGTCACCAGCTTTTTACATTGAAAAGTGTACGTATGGTAATACAAAATTGAACTGTGTTTTGTAACAAGCTTTTATATGGAAATGTATTAATAAAAAGTGATTGAGTTCTGCTTGCCATACATTTACATGTGTATTCTATCAAGGGTTAATAAATGACTATTTATTATATAGGATAGGTTTGTTGATTTTTTAGTGTTGAGCGGTTGTCGTGCTTCATTGTTGTGTGCCTTGTTGTTGTGTCTGTTATAAATTGTATTCAACTTCGTTGTCTTCATGACTCTGTGGTATATGTTGTGCTCGTTTCTGTCATGTATTCATCTTCGTTGTTATCTTATAGTTCTTGTTCTTGTCTGTTTACGTTCTTGTATTCCTCTGCCTTGTTGTCTTGAATTGGTGTCTTCTGTTACATGTTGGCTGTGGAACACTTGATACACGCAAGAACAAGAGAACATCCAGAGAGACTGCAATACACAAGTACAATAACAAAAAGTCCAAAGACACAAAGATCTGCAAACGAGCCAAGAACAATGTCACGAGAACAATATTACAAAAGAACAATGACCACAAAGTCAAAAGGACAAACATATGCAAACAAGAACAAAGTCAAAGGTTTTCTTTTTTTTATTTTCATAGATGGGCATCTATACACTTTGTCTCTTCTTTCTTGGGTCCCCCAGTGGTATAAAGTTGTCTGAGTAGTCATGGGCTGCTTGTCTCCGGGCTGGAGGGATCTGATCACACATCTGACGTTAGGTTGGTTGACTATCAAATATCTGGCTGTTGTCAGTTTCATCAAACATCCGGCTGTCGTCGGCTTCATCACATTACATCTGGTAGCTGGGCTGATTATTGTAGGCAAGATAAGTGTTGGTGACTTGCTTTCCTGGTAGGGTTGAATACCATTGATGACTTGCTTGGATTGAACACTCTTAGTGACTTCCTTGGCTTGGTTAGTGACTTGCTTGGTTTGAATACCACTAGAGCCTTCAGCTAGAATCCCACTTTGCATAGCTATCAATTGTTCGTATTCTTGGAGAGTAAGTATCAGAATCATCTTTGTGGGGCATTTTTGATGAGCCTCAGCAAAGAAGCGGCATATATGCAACGTAGTCGTACCTCTGAAAGATGAGACAAATACTGCATTTACACCATGCCCCATGGGTCGAACGGTTTCACAACCACGAGTTATATAAACGCATTTAGCCGGCACCGTCTTGAGTTCTTTAGTCATCTTCTGTTGTTAGTTAGCGTGTGTTTCCAGCCACGGGTTTATATACCAGTAATTGAGCCACAGGTAAACCAATTTCAACGAGAAATAGCCAGACCCAGTCGACCTACATTAAGGGTTGTGGTAACAGGTGTTTAACCTTTATTACGGGATGACTAATCGATCTACAATCCGATCATTGACCCGTTGTTTATTTGAAAACGCCTGCAGAATACGTGGCATACTAGCCCCATGACATTTCTACTTGAGGAAATAGATAGCGTACAGGCCAGAGGTGTTACTTAGTACATCTTATAAAATCCGTGTGTTCTACATTAGTGGTCTGACTGAATGCTTCTCAATACAGATGATTATGTCGGCGTGTAAGGGTGGCAGACCAAACAAATAAATCAAAGTATTCACATTTTCCTAACCCCTCATAACACAGCGCCATCCAGTGGGACCCAGGATGATCACTGGGGTCATTTTTTATCACCACAGCGGCTGGTTTAGTTCTATCTATTTGTTTAGGTAACTGATCGCGAGAACATACTCTGACCTGGACCCGCCGAACATATCTATCCGCTAGTAGTAGCTGGTAATCTGGTCTGTGTCCATTATAAGACTTAATCTGTTAGCACTTGCCTGGTCTTGGATATTTCAATTATCCCGTCGTGCTTAGCGCAGACGATAACTCCAAGTCAGAAACTCCAGGTAGAAATCTATGTTTCGTCCTTTATAAGTTTCCGGTCTACGCCAATAATTGACGTACCTGTGTCTCTGATCATTCTTATAGCTAGTTCATTCACTAATGCCAGTTGGACCTTTAAGTTTCCATCTGTTGTATAGGCGGAGTTAGCCTCCTGTATGTATGCCTTATTGTTCCTACCGTCGTCTTGTCTAGTATCTATGTCTGCTGCATTTGTGTTTTGTTGTTCGCCCTCGTCGCTGCTTGGCCTGGCATATGCCATGTTGGCGTCGGCCAGCTGTCTTAGCTTACATGCCTTGGCTAGGTAGCCAAAACTATGACAAACATAACACTTTAAGTTGCTTCTGTAGTCTGAGTATTTGTTCATTCTTTTTAGAGACAGGCTTTTGATGTATGATTCATAATTATGATTACTGTATAGTATAGTACTGTATAATTAGGATTATGTATATATCCCGGACGAGCCTCCACTTTTCCAAGTGCTTTCTTAATAGTGGCTCGAACAATTCACTTGATAATTTGGGGATCCTCTATGCATACAAACCACAGAAGTCTTTTGCATCCTTAGTTAACACATTCAAGTTTATTGCTGAACAGTATTTCATTCTCTAGCACGTTGCAGTAGTGGTTGGGAACCTGAATTTCGGCCAGACTCACTTCATACTGTTGACTCACCTCAATAGTCTGCTGCAACTTGATGAAAAAGTTACCCGGGATGTTGTCGGGAAATATGTTCGGTGAAGCATTGCTCGGTAATGTCACGTAGAAACTCATAGTTTAGGGTTAGGTAACATGTAATCCTGACAGATACTCATTAGCACAATCCACAGCCTGCAATCATATGCTTCGGTGTTGCCTCGATTCAGATTGAATAGTGATACGCCGATAACGGTGTGTATAACTACCATCTGACAGAAGAAGACAATCTCTAATTGCGGTACCCGTTGAACAAAAAACGACCAGAACGAAGTTCTTTCGCTGGGTGTGCTATTTTGTGGGCGCAGTACAGTAGTTTTCACAATGTCTTCATCCATTAGCTTCTATATCTAGTTAGGTCTGAGACCCAACTGTTAAATGACAAATTATATCCGAACCATTTCACTAAATACTCTTTACCACCGTCTCTCCCTCGTCTTTCTTGTAAGATGGCTTCATTACGATACATTTGTTTATCTCCGAATGGTTGCATCTCTTCTCGGTAGAATAATCCATGAAGTTCTTGCCCCGGATCATCTTTCAAGATATACGTCACAGGACAGGTTTGATGTATACGATTGACGGTAAACAATTCTTCTGTCCACAACGGCATATAACCTATTTTAAAAGGTTGTTTGTGTTGAGCCAGTCTGACTGGATCCCCTTCTGTACAATATACGATTTGAGCTAGTCTGACTCTGTCCCCTTCTGTAAAATGTACTTTTCTTGACACTCTGTCTTACTCTACAAGTTATTCCACACCTCTTCTTAATTAACATAGTTGACTTGCACGGGTACCATGCGAATACTTCTGTGATACGAACTGTTACGAATAGCTGTGGATCAAGCTATCAATCACATCAACGTAGCGCAGTGCATTCGTCTTGGTGAAATGTTGCCACATTTTTTTCTTTAAGCGTTCGATTGAATATTTCCACTATCGCGGCCTTAACGTCTTCATTCTCGGTGGTAAATAAATGCACATCTCGGTTTTTCAGAAATTCTAAGAAGGTCTGGTCGACGAATTCGAACCTTTGTCGGTGGGAAAATGTATCCGTTGTCTATCACCAAAGATTTTACTCACAGCTTCCACCAGCGCTTTCCCCGTTTTCTTCTTCATCGGGTTGGCCCAGGTATATTTACTAAACACACTGATGCAAGTCACTAGATACGACAGCCCATCGTTGTATCTTTGTAATAGTCTCAAATCTAGCAAGTCGGCTTGTAACTGTTGATTTATCCTACCCGTTATTGTCTATCGTCTCTGAAAACGGCGACGGATCGGTCTATGCAACGTATACGTGTCCTGATGTCGTAGCAATTTCCCTATTTGCTTAGCGTTCAGTTTAGAATTTCTTTTTAAGGCGGCGGGCCCCCCCCCCCCCCCCCCCCATAGGCTCCTGGCTGCTGGGGATCGTAGTAATACTTTCTTATTTGCGCGGCTATTTTTCCCACTTGGGCGTCGGTATCTTACTCGGCTTCTTTTTTTGCCTGAGCTTATACAGTGGTGTGGTCACGACTATCTTGGATTCGACTACTTTACTCTTGGGCTCGCTTACTTGAATAGGTTGACTGGCTGTCTCGGGTACCGGTAAAGGGCTAACTTCGGGTTTTTATTCCTGATATCCACTGTGTCTAAAGGCTTGTGTCTGTACTGATCCAGTCGATTCAGATATCGCTGCAATAATTGTTGGTACACTCGGGCTTTTTCACGCGGTGGCAGATCGTCACTTTCCAGTACTTGTCGCATTTGTTGGTCCAAGTCACGCAGGCAATCATTTAGTGTGTCGGGTAGTGCATAGGGTTTTTTCTAACAGCCGGGTGTCGATCAGGAGCACTTTCTTGGCCATTACAAACCCTCAAAGCCGTTCAGCACATTTACAATGAGGCCGAGAAGGCACCTATGAAACCACTTTGTTGTAGGATCTGTTTCCTTTTCTTGAGCGACAGTTTCTTGCCTGTGAGCGTTCTCAGACTGATTTTGTGTTTATACATCTTGGTGCTGATCAGGGAATGTACGGCTGCCTAAGCGGAGCTGATTTGGTGTTTCATGTGGAAAGTCGTATAGCAAATACCCGTGTGGAGTCGATGTCGCGTCTTTAAAACTCTGTTGTACATATGCCACGCCGGCCTCTCGTCACAGTTGGCCCCAAACGCCGGCCTCAGGTCACAGTCGAACCCTAACGCCGGCCTCCCGTCACAGTCGTGCCCTAACACCGCATCCTTGCTTTCTGAACATAAGACTATGGTTCCAAATCGCCTGTGGCTGACTTCCAACCCGGTGTGTGTGTGTATGTGTGGTGTGTGTGTGGTGTGTGTGGTGTGTGTGTGTGGTGTGTGGTGTGTGTGTGTGTGTGTGTGTGTGTTTGGGGAGTCTCCGTGGCAAAATTGTCAAGCCGTCTGACTCAGGCTCCGCAGGTTGTGGGTTAGATTCCGGGCTGTGTCCTTCGGTTCACGAGTGCATGTTTTCGGAGACTCCTGAGGTCGTTGCTGGCGCTACGGAGCTCATGCTTTGTGCGACGCTCTCCGCGCTGCGGAAAGAGACTGAGCCATATGGAATAAAATCCCGGTGCAATGAAATCGAAACTTTTTAAAGTGAAACTGTGTTCCCTACCTCTAAGTCACAGGCGCCGGGATCTGTGCATTGTGGGTGTAAAATAACATTATCGAACAATAGGAGTGACAGTACGAGTTGTGACATGGGGGTTGTCTTGTGGGTGACGTTTTTATGGACTAATAAATATGACAGGTTTTGGTACATACTGAATGAAAGAAGGGAGGGCCCATGTTTGGTGCGGGCCGTGACGAAAGATCAGTGTTTGGTGTCGATGGTGACGAAAGATCAGTGTTTTGAGCGGATGGTGATGAAAGGTCGATGGTGAAGAAAGGTCAGTGTTGGGGGGGGGGGGGGCTATGGTTATGAAATTTAATGTTTGGGGTCGATAGTGATGAAAGGTCGGTGTTTGGTACCGATGGTTATGAAATATCAGTTGTTGGGGCCGATGGTAACTAAAGATCAGTGTTTGGGGTCGATGGTGAACACAGGTCAGTGTTTTGAGAGGATGGTGGTGAAAAGTCAGTGTTGGGCGAGGCCAGGATGTGGAGCTGATTGCGATGGGTAGCCAGCGTATGCTTCTGATTGTAACTAAGTGTCAGCGTTTTTTTTTAGTCTTCTGTATCGGAAGGTCAGCGTTTTTTTAGTCTTCTGTGTCGGAAGGTCAGCGTTTTTTTAGTCTTCTGTGTCGGAAGGTCAGCGTTTTTTTAGTCTTCTGTGTCGGAAGGTCAGCGTTTTTTTAGTCTTCTGTGTCGGAAGGTCAGCGTTTTTTTTAGTCTTCTGTGTCGGAAGGTCAGCGTTTTTTTAGTCTTCGGTGTCGGAAGGTCAGCGTTTTTTTAGTCTTCTGTGTCGGAAGGTCAGCGTTTTTTTAGTCTTCTGTGTCGGAAGGTCAGCGTTTTTTTAGTCTTCTGTGTCGGAAGGTCAGCGTTTTTTTAGTCTTCTGTGTCGGAAGGTCAGCGTTTTTTTAGTCTTCTGTGTCGGTAGTTCGGTGTTTTTTTTAGTCTTCTGTGTCGGAAGGTCAGCGTTTTTGAGTCTTCTGTGTCGGAAGGTCAGCGTTTTTTTAGTCTTCTGTGTCGGAAGGTCAGCGTTTTTTTAGTCTTCTGTGTCGGAAGGTCAGCGTTTTTTTAGTCTTCTGTGTCGGAAGGTCAGCGTTTTTTTAGTCTTCTGTGTCGGAAGGTCAGCGTTTTTTTTAGTCTTCTGTGTCGGTAGTTCGGTGTTTTTTTAGTCTTCTGTGTCGGAAGGTCAGCGTTTATGAGTCTTCTGTGTCGGAAGGTCAGCGTTTTTTTAGTCTTCTGTGTCGGAAGGTCAGCGTTTTTGAGTCTTCTGTGTCGGTAGTTCGGTGTTTTTTTGGGTCTTCTGTGTCGGAAGGTCAGTGTTTTTTTAATCTTATGTATCGGAAGGTCAGTGTTTTTGGGGTCTTCTGTGTTGTAAGGTCAGTGTTTTTGGTCTTCTCTGTCGGGAGGTCAGTGTTTTTGGGTCTTTTGTGTCGGAAGGTCGGTGTTTTTGATTTAGGACTAATTGTGACAGGAAACCAGTGCACGGAGCATATTGTGACCGAATGCCAGTTTTTTTTTTACCATACTGTGACGGGAACCAGTGCTTAGGAGCGATTGTGACTAAGTGCCAGTGTTTGAGACCGATTGTGACTTAAGGCCAGCATTGGACCGATTGTGACTTAAGGCCAGCATTGGACCGATTGTGACAGGCGGTGAACAACAGCAAAAATCAGCGGGAAGGAAGAGCCCGAAGCAGCATGTATTGCATGAAACGAAGAAGAAGAAGAAGAAGAAGAAGAAGAAGAAGAAGAAGAAGAAGAAGAAGAAGAAGAAGAAGAAGAAGAAGAAGAAGAAGAAGAAGAAGAAGAAGAAGAAGAAGAAGAAGAAGAAGAAGAAGAAGAAGAAGAAGAAGAAGAAGAAGAAAGAAGGAAGGAAGAAGAAAGAAGAAAAGGGGAAGGGGAAAAGGAAGAAAGGGAGACGGGGAGGAGGAGGAAAAAGGATGAAGAAGGAATAAGGAAGAAGAAGGATGAAGGGTTAAGAAGAGGGAAGATTGAGGAGAAAGGAGGAAGAAGAAGGAAGAAAGAGGAAGAAGAAGACAGAAGGAATAGGAAGGAGGAAGAAGTAGAAGGAAGGAAGAGGCGGAAGACGGAGGAAGACGAAGGAAGCAGTAGGAGGAAGAAGAAGGAAGAAGAAGTAGTAGTAGTAGTACGGGAGTAGGAGGACGAATCAGAGGCAGTGAAATAGGCAGTGGAGAAGCAGATTGAATTGCACGAAACAAAGAAGAAGAAGAAGAAGAAGAAGAAGAAGAAGAAGAAGAAGAAGAAGAAGAAGAAG
>OY992883.1:74238796-74506296 GCA_963921405.1 Cepaea hortensis | reverse complement strand
TTGTCTCTTCAGTTCTTGTTCATCTGAATCCCTCTTGTCTCTTCAGTTCTTGTTCATCTGAATCCCTCTTGTCTCTTCAGTTCTTGTTCATCTGAATCCCTCTTGTCTCTTCAGTTCTTGTTCATCTGAATCCCTCTTGTCTCTTCAGTTCTTGTTCATCTGAATTCCTCTTGTCTCTTCAGTTCTTGTTCATCTGAATGCCTCTTGTCTCTTCAGTTCTTGTTCATCTGAATCCCTCTTGTCTCTTCAGTTCTTGTTCATCTAAATGCCTCTTGTCTCTTCAGTTCTTGTTCATCTGAATCCCTCTTGTCTCTTCAGTTCTTGTTCATCTGAATCCCTCTTGTCTCTTCAGTTCTTGTTCATCTGAATCCCTCTTGTCTCTTCAGTTCTTGTTCATCTGAATGCCTCTTGTCTCTTCAGTTCTTGTTCATCTGAATCCCTCTTGTCTCTTCAGTTCTTGTTCATCTGAATCCCTCTTGTCTCTTCAGTTCTTGTTCATCTGACTCCCTCTTGTCTCTTCAGTTCTTGTTCATCTGAATCCCTCTTGTCTCTTCAGTTCTTGTTCATCTGAATTCCTCTTGTCTCTTCAGTTCTTGTTCATCTGAATGCCTCTTGTCTCTTCAGTTCTTGTTCATCTAAATGCCTCTTGTCTCTTCAGTTCTTGTTCATCTGAATCCCTCTTGTCTCTTCAGTTCTTGTTCATCTGAATCCCTCTTGTCTCTTCAGTTCTTGTTCATCTGAATCCCTCTTGTCTCTTCAGTTCTTGTTCATCTGAATCCCTCTTGTCTCTTCAGTTCTTGTTCATCTGAATCCCTCTTGTCTCTTCAGTTCTTGTTCATCTGAATCCCTCTTGTCTCTTCAGTTCTTGTTCATCTGAATCCCTCTTGTCTCTTCAGTTCTTGTTCATCTGAATCCCTCTTGTCTCTTCAGTTCTTGTTCATCTGACTCCCTCTTGTCTCTTCAGTTCTTGTTCATCTGAATCCCTCTTGTCTCTTCAGTTCTTGTTCATCTGAATTCCTCTTGTCTCTTCAGTTCTTGTTCATCTGAATGCCCCTTGTCTCTTCAGTTCTTGTTCATCTAAATGCCTCTTGTCTCTTCAGTTCTTGTTCATCTGAATCCCTCTTGTCTCTTCAGTTCTTGTTCATCTGAATCCCTCTTGTCTCTTCAGTTCTTGTTCATCTGAATCCCTCTTGTCTCTTCAGTTCTTGTTCATCTGAATCCCTCTTGTCTCTTCAGTTCTTGTTCATCTGAATCCCTCTTGTCTCTTCAGTTCTTGTTCATCTGAATCCCTCTTGTCTCTTCAGTTCTTGTTCATCTGAATCCCTCTTGTCTCTTCAGTTCTTGTTCATCTGAATCCCTCTTGTCTCTTCAGTTCTAGTTCATCTGAATCCCTCTTGTCTCTTCAGTTCTTGTTCATCTGAATCCCTATTGTCTCTTCAGTTCTTGTTCATCTGAATGCCTCTTGTCTCTTCAGTTCTTGTTCATATGAATGCCTCTTGTCTCTTCAGTTCTTGTTCATCTGAATCCCTCTTGAGTATTGTCTGTTTCCGTGGGTTTTTGTTTTCTTTTCAAGTCTTTCGCTCTGAAGTTTGAACTGGAGCGAAGTCCATACAAGTGCTGCAACCAGTACTTGTTGTTACTATTAGGAAATGCACTGGACTGATTTTTGCGTGTAAATTAGCTTTTCGTATTACCAGTGTCCCTCGCCATTAGGCGAACCCACTCCGACTGTTGAGGTACTTCTAATTTACGTTCCCAAGTCAAGGACTGGAAGTCAACTTTGTAGTCCAACTGATGTGGCGGATTCCCATGGTACGTTCCTACATTATCTTACGAATCGCTTCTAATGGAGGACTCTGCTTCTGTGTATTAACTCTTTAAATTGGTGTCCACCACATTATCGTTATCCTTGACATCAGACAGCTGGTTGGATCTATACAAGCAATGTGGGGGATTACTGTCTTTATTTTAGCTCCTAGTTCACAGCCTGCTTTGCTTCACTTCTTCGACTTGTCTTTATATTGATACTTATCCTGACCTCTGCTAGTATGTTAGGATAAGACTGACTGATAAGAGAAGCAGGAGAGACGAAGAAACAAGATGCTGAACAGTTTAACATCACGGCATGGAGGAACATCAGTATCAGATATGATTCGCAATACAAGAGACAGAAGACTGTGAGCAGACATGATCACCTACGCCACACGGCATGGATCATAAGAAGAAGAAGACTGACCTCATGTCCAGCACCTCCTATTACCTACACAAGTATTACGAACTCCGCGGGGACGCAGAGGTGTTTCCAAGGTACCAGGGCTGTGTTCTATACTGGCCAAGACCTATTGACGCGTCCTCGCCGAGCGTCCTTGGCAACAGGTCCCTTCGGGGTCCTGGCTGAAGTCAGTAGGATCGTTGATTCCTCCGAAGTCGGAGAGTGTCTGCCTGCACGGCGAGGAACCACCAGTCTTCACACCAATAAGCCAGACATGGGACAACGGATACTGACGCAAACCTCAGTCCGGTATGACATCACACTGATGTTGGACAGCATGATGTCTTCATCCGACATACAGGACTTCACGCTGGAGATCACAGCCAGCGAACACAAGCAAGCACGAACTCCGCGAACGCAATAACAGAACATGGGTGTATATGTTTGTAAAACAATAATGCAATCTACTATAAACATATTTTACGTCTTCACAATTGGTATGCACAATATTCTTCTACTAGCACTCCGCTTACTTTCTTATAAAATCCGATCCGATCAGACCCGATATTTATAAAAATTTCAAGCCCCGACAACTGTCGGTTTGTTGGCTGGTTATCATTGGGACTCTTATAGTATTTCTTTTCTTCTTGTAAAACTAGTGCTGAGTGTTTCGCTTCCTGAGTTACTGATATACTGATGTTACACAAAGTTAATATACGGGCGAAGTGATTCGTCATGACCACTCCAGGCTTCCGATTCTTTTTCAGAATCTTCACGCTGAATGGACACTCGTGTGAACCCTTTCGTCTCTTGGGATTTGACTTGTTACGTGTACCATTACTTTTCACCATGGGGCTACCTTTTAGGCGTGTACGGCGTCTTCAGCTCAGCGCTGACGTCATTCTAACTGCCTTGCTTCTCCTTCTCGCTTCCTTGTTGTGTATATTTACTGTAACAATGTCTTTGCGTTGTTTGGGTAACGAAAGTGCAATTATCTGACTCTTAACGAAAGTGCAATTATCTGACTCTTTCCGAATAGCACATTTCCTGTTTTCGTTCGGATTTTGTAATTCGGTGCCTTTTTTAGCCACGGACACTCGCTGAAGTGGCGTACTTCAGCGACAATATCGGCAAATTTATGTCTTGCTGTGGCAGATGACCTTGGTGAGCCAGTAATATTCTGGTTATTATGGTCCCCGTCAATCTTCATATAAGCAATCGTCATAGCATTTAGTTGTGGAAAGATAAAGCGGCAAGAACCATAACTGGTCTCTGACGGCGTTCATGGTGTTCATTTCTTGTCCTCTCCCCACAACAGCCAAGCTCGCTAGCCTGTCTGCTCGCTCATTCCTTACACCCGCGTGCCCCGGCACACAAATGAACTTTATGTACGCCCAGTTATTACAGTTAATTCACTCTCTCGGAATCGACGTTTGAACTCTTTTTATCGCAAAGTGTTTGCTTTTAGACACGGACTTCTTGAAGGTTACAACTACTTTGGGATATAAATTAATTAAAATAACAACAGTTTTAGGATGAGGACAACGGCACACGTCTCTAACATTCAACTGAAGTCTGGGTTAAAGTTAATTGCATGTCCTCTTACGGGACGTTGCGTTTAAACCCAGCATTTATTTACTGTTTTTCATTTACTAGAAATTATACTTTCAGTAGTTTTCCATTGTTTTCTGAACTGTCAACGATCTGACTATTTAAATCAACACAGAGCGATCGACTTTCAAATCGCCTATGGCTGATTTAGAACCCTCGACCCGGAATGTCGGGGAATTGTGAAAATACAATGCCTGTTGGTAAGACACTTGATGATGATGGTTGTGTTGTTAATGATGATGATGATGATGATGATGATGATGATGATGATGATGATGATGATGATGATGATGATGATGATGACGATGACGATGACGATGAGGATGATGATGACGATATATGCATCTGTTAGGAATGTTGGTCAGTTAGGTATTAGTTCAATTTCTTGCCCACCAACACGGTGAGCTTGAGCTCAATTCCCAAAAGTGCCAGCCTCGTACAATGGAATCCATTGATCTGAGCAACTTGTCCTTCTCACGTGTCGTAGGCCGTATTTTCGAACCTCAATAAGGCTTGGGCGTTTTAATAATTCCTACCTCAGTAATGCCCGCTCCGTGGCGATGCAGGTTACAGTTGCAGTTCATAATCCCACATTCGAAACACAGCTGTGGGCGATTTGGCAGTAAACCACCTTACGTTGGTTTTTATTAAATGGTATGGGTGCTAGTAGTTCAGAAATCGATGGCAAACTACTGAGCGTAAACTTGCCCAGGAACCACAAACGTCCTGTAAAGGATATGCAACCTCAGTAAGGCTCTTGATTTTAAAATATCCTAGTCTATAGACTACCTGGCGACTGGTTGGGATAACGGTCTTTATTCCTTTACCGGGGTGAACAACCTTTGGGCGGACATTGTGTAGTAAATTCAAATACTGATCTGAGTAAATATAGACAGCCGATGTAATACTGTTGCTGTGTCCGCGGTGAATGTATCACATCTGACCTCACGCCCTAGTCATGCCACTGGTCTGATTGACAGCTTTAACAATTGTCTTGACCAACTCCCATATTCACTCTACCGTAACCAGCTGGAGCAACTCTGGTTGTTGTTGTTTTTTTTTTTGCCTACATTCCGTCGTAAACAATATAGACCTTATGCTAGATCTCCCACATGCTTCGTTAGGTGGGAGGTTAATATTATATCCTCATTTATCATAAGGCGGGTGGGGGGCGGGGGTATGGAATATCAACCGGATACTATAACATCAGCATTAATCATTGAGGGGTGGAGGAGGATATGGATCGTAACCTAACATACGTCTGTGGGGGAAATAGTCATTTAATACTGTATCCCCAACATGCTTCATTACAGGAAAATATGAACTTAATACTGTATCCCCAACATGATTTATTACAGGGGAATATGAACATTGTAATATATCCCCAACATGATTCATTACAGGAAAATATGAACCTAATACTGTATCCCCAACATGCTTCATTACAGAAAAATATGAACCTAATACTGTATTCCCAACATGATTTATTAAAGGAGAATATGAACCTAATACTGTATCCCCAACATGATTTATTACAGGAGAATATGAACCTTATAATATATCCCCAACATGCTTCATTACAGGAAAATATGAGCCTTATAATATATCCCCAACATGATTTATTACGGGAAAATATGAACCGTATAATGTATCCCCAACATGATTCATTATAGGAAAATATGAACCGTATAATGTATCCCCAACATGATGTATTACAGGAAAATATGAACCGTATAATGTATCCCCAACATGGTTCATTACAGGAAAATATGAACCGTATAATGTATCCCCAACATGATTCATTACAGGAAAATATGAACCGTATAATGTATCCCCAACATGCAACATCTTCATTATAGAAAACTATGAACTTAATAATATATTCCCAACATGATTCACTGGAGGACAATATGCGTTTATTACCATATTTCCAGTATACTTCACAGGGTGAAATATGTATCTAGTGTCTTATTCCCAGCCTGCTTCATTGAGGGAACATGGATTTGAACTCATACCTTATCTCCAACATACTTCATTGGGCCGAATCGGGGAATAGCACATTGCCAACATACTTCATTGGGCCGAATCGGGGAATAGCACATTGCCAACATACTTCATTGGGCCGAATCGGGGAATAGCACATTGCCAACATACTTCATTGGGCCGAATCGCCGAATAGCACATTGCCAACATACTTCATTGGGCCGAATCGCCGAATAGCACATTCCCAACATCATTCATTGGGCCGAATCGGGGAATAGCACATTGCCAACATACTTCATTGGGTCGAATCGCCGAATAGCGCATTCCCAACATTCTTCATTGGGATAAATAAGTTAGAGCCCATCTCCGTAATGCCATTCCCTTAGCACCATTCCTGTGTGGATATTCGAGCCTAATATCATACCCGGTTTGCGAACATGGTTAAAGTGTTGAACTAAGAGCAAGCAAAGAATGTTAGCACTGTAACCTGCCATGCTTGGCGTAAGAGGCGATCAAGGAGGTTTTCACCCGCGCGTTACCGTGGCCCTCGAGAGAAGAAAAGAATAGTATCGCACTATAACCTAGAATACATGCCGTAAGAAGCGACAAAGTAGGGTTGGCTTCCCCATTCCGGAGAATTACTTTAGCTGCAAAATCCAACTATGAAGAAGTGTTTCATTTCGTGTAAACAGGCTTGACGACTTATACTTGGCCGCGTATCTTTTCACAGGAATTGTACACACGGAGTTCAAATGTCCCCACACACTTCACCCTAAGGCAGTGGAGCATCGGGAACACTCGTGCATAGATCAAACTGTACGTCTGAATAAAATCGTCCATGGGTGCTCTCACGGAATGTGTGCAAACACTGACGGAAGGCGGAGTCCCTGACCAAGTGGCCCTATCCTGGTCACTCTCTGGGGCAATACATTATGCACAATTGCCTGGAAAGTTGATCGAGGTCAAACACAGATGGGCGGCTAGCCGGTAAGTTTGGTTGTTTTAAAGATATTTTAGAAACAGTTGTACCTGAGGTTGCAGATCATAGCTCTTCTCAAATGTTTGTGAGGCTCCTTAAGGCCTTCATATATTCTCTCAACAAGGCGTTTGATGCTATTTCCACTGTACACATTATCTTCAATTTGCTAGCGGTTCTGAAACAGTAGATTGCATACTCTCAGTAGGTAAAATGGATCATATATATAACAACTACCGCTGTGTGGCTGGCAGGTACTCGTTGCGTTCGCTCGCTTCAAACTCAAGTGTAATACATACACTTGCTCCTGCTTCTCGAGCACAGGACTGATTTTTGTTTGTGGATATATTTTCTTTATTACCAGTGTCTCTGGCCATCAGGCGAACCTACTCCGACTTCAGAGGTACTTATAATTTACGTTACCGACTGAAGGACGAGAAGTCAGTATTTTAGTCCACAGACCGGATTTAACAAAGAACGCTTTTATCCGCTCGCCCATGCTGACCTCCTCCTAGGTAGGTGAAATGGATCATATAACAGCTGCCGCTGTGTGGGCGCCGGGTACTCTGATAATATAACAGCTGCCGCTGTGTGGGCGCCGGGTACTCTGATAATATAACAGCTGCCGCTGTGTGGGCGCTGGGTACTCTGATAATATAACAGCTGCCGCTGTGTGGGCGCCGGGTACTCTGATAATATAACAGCTGCCGCTGTGTGGGCGCCGGGTACTCTGATCATATAACAGCTGCCGCTGTGTGGGCTCCGGGTACTCTGATAATATAACAGCTGCCGCTGAGTGGGCGCCGGGTGCTCTGATAATATAACAGCTGCCGCTGTATGGGTGCCGGGTATTCTGAATAACTGCGTTTGAACTCCGCTGATGAGCTTCTTTATTTCTCGTCTCCGTGAGGAAATAGTTCTCTACATAAAACCACTTCTACTGTTTTATCGATGTTTAAGCCAGTAAACAAAGGACAAGTAAAACATTTGGCGACATAACAGGGAGGAAAATGCTTTGAATTCACAAGAGCTGGAATGAATCAGGATCGTTAGAACCCACTCCCCACTTGAGAACACTTTGACTGTTGGCCAGTTACCCTCATTCGGGTATAGGTCCTCAACCAACTGACTCCAAGCCGCCCTATCTGTTGCCATCTTCTGCACGCCCCCCCCCCCTCCATGTCCTCCCACCATAGGTCCTCAACCAACTGACGCCAAGCCGCCCTATCAGTTGCAATGTCTTGCACCCCCCCCCCCCCACCTCCATGTCCTCCCTATATTATCGCTGTCTTTAATGTTCTTCATAAGTTTCTTAGATTTCTCACTGTTTCGTTTTCCCTGTGCGTTCCAGACAAAAGAGTATCTAGTTATATTTTCCACAGGTTTTCTAAATGTGTGTCCTTTCCAGCGCCAACGTCTCTTCCTCGCCGTTTCCCTGTGGTGTTAGTTCCATGAGCTCTACAATGATCTGTTCAACCACGTTAGTCCCACTATTCTGAGCAGACATCAATTAATCATGTGATTGTAGTTTATTTGTAATCCTTTTCGTTGTTCTTCACCGTTCTGACTATACATTAGGACCGATTTAGCACTGGAGCTAGAAGTTCGTTGTTAAGTTTGACTAAATCTCATTTGTCTTTTCCTTGGTTTTGACAAGTGATATTGTAATTCCCGCAGTCCTCGATACCGCAGTTTGTTTTCTTCTCAATTCCCGTTATTCATAACATTCTTCGCACAAACCACATCTCCACTGCTGCTAGCTCCTCGACATTTCACTATCCAGCATCCGTAGAAGGGATTAGTAATAATTATTTGACGCATCTCACGTAGAAAGATGAAATCAAACGATAACGACGGTTAGGGAAGTTCACATGGAAATAGCGAGCGGATGGCACAGTACATATGAACACATATTCATAAGTAGTAATAGAAAACATAGGTTGTAGAAGAATAGTACCACTCACGCCAGGTACTCGCAGTCGAAACACTGTCTTCCTTGAGGCGAGCCTTTCGAGATGGCAAGTTGGTAAATTACTGCTTGACTTCCAGGCTGTCGTCTCATTCTAGTTCTATTTCACAACTTACCGCTGGACCTTCTGTCTATCTTCACATTCTAGTGCTATTTCACAACTTACTGCTGGCCCTTCTGTCTATCTTCACATTCTAGTGCTATTTCACAACTTACTGCTGGACCTTCTGTCTATCTTCACATTCTAGTGCTATTTCACAACTTACCGCTTGACCTGGCTATCTTCACATTCTAGTGCTATTTCACAACTTACTGCTGGACCTTCTGTCTATCTTCACATTCTAGTGCTATTTCACAACTTACCGCTTGACCTGGCTATCTTCACATTCTAGTGCTATTTCACAACTTATTGCTGGACCTTCTGTCTATCTTCACATTCTAGTGCTATTTCACAACTTACTGCTGGACCTTCTGTCTATCTTCACATTCTTGTGCTATTTCACAACTTACTGCTGGACCTTCTGTCTATCTTCACATTCTTGTGCTATTTCACAACTTACCGCATGACCTGGCTATCTTCACATTCTAGTGCTATTTCACAACTTACTGCTGGACCTTCTGTCTATCTTCACATTCTTGTGCTATTTCACAACTTACTGCTGGACCTTCTGTCTATCTTCACATTCTTGTGCTATTTCACAACTTACCGCTTGACCTGGTTATCTTCACATTCTAGTGCTATTTCACAACTTACTGCTGGACCTTCTGTCTATCTTCACATTCTAGTGCTATTTCACAACTTACCGCTTGACCTGGCTATCTTCACATTCTAGTGCTATTTCACAACTTATTGCTGGACCTTCTGTCTATCTTCACATTCTAGTGCTATTTCACAACTTACTGCTGGACCTTCTGTCTATCTTCACATTCTTGTGCTATTTCACAACTTACTGCTGGACCTTCTGTCTATCTTCACATTCTTGTGCTATTTCACAACTTACCGCTGGACCTTGTGGCTATCTTCACATTCTAGTGCTATTTCACAACTTACTGCTGGACCTTCTGTCTATCTTCACATTCTTGTGGTATTTCACAACTTACTGCTGGACCTTCTGTCTATCTTCACATTCTTGTGCTATTTCACAACTTACCGCTGGACCTTCTGGCTATCTTCACATTCTAGTGCTATTTCACAACTTACTGCTGGACCTTCTGTCTATCTTCACATTCTTGTGGTATTTCACAACTTACTGCTGGACCTTCTGTCTATCTTCACATTCTTGTGCTATTTCACAACTTACCGCTGGACCTTCTGGCTATCTTCACATTCTAGTGCTATTTCACAACTTACTGCTGGACCTTCTGTCTATCTTCACATTCTAGTGCTATTTCACAACTTACTGCTGGACCTTCTGTCTATCTTCACATTCTTGTGCTATTTCACAACTTACCGCTGGACCTTCTGGCTATCTTCACATTCTAGTGCTATTTCACAACTTACTGCTGGACCTTCTGTCTATCTTCACATTCTAGTGCTATTTCACAACTTACTGCTGGACCTTCTGTCTATCTTCACATTCTAGTGCTATTTCACAACTTACTGCTTGACCTTCTGTCTATCTTCACATTCTAGTGCTATTTCACAACTTACTGCTTGACCTTCTGCCTGTCCTCTCATTCTATATCTATTTCACATTTCATGGGTTCTAAAATTGCGATGCCGAATTTAAAGTGAAATGATTAACTAGTATTTGGTTTACCGGGGTAGTTGTTAGCTTGCCTCTATGCACACTGCTGTGTTCAAATACTCCTAAAAAGTTACATAGAAAGACTACTTTACGGATCAACCGTTGTTGTCGTGGTCGTCGCTGTGATTGTTGTTGTTAGTTGTTGTTGTTACTGAGAACCAAGCTAATAGAACGAAAGACAGAAATTACGATATCATATAGAAAGAATGCCAAAAAGAAAAGGCAGTCAGAAAGATAAGCTTAGCAACTCCTATTCAATGGCCGACTGGCCAAGTTGTCAGCTTGCTCAATAGCAAGTGTAACCCCGTAAACAGAAGACATAGTTTTTAATGTTAATGATATTTAAGTTGCTGTGTCTAACTTGCGACCAATATTTTTAGACCCATTCCGCCACTACTCTTATCGACAACTAAAGCAATCTCCAGGAATGTGGATCGGAAGGGTGCAGATATCGGAGAGTAAGGGGATCGTTTCTTCACAGCGATCGAAATGAAATAGTGCCCGACACTTCACATACCATACCGTGGAGAAGTGCGGTTAAAACAAGTACTCGTCTCAGCTCGACTTCTGGTCAAGTTCAACTATTCGTCTGGTTAATTTCGTCAACTAAGTGCTAAAATTTGCTTCAGGAAAATGTCGTTTACGAAAATAACGCGGGGACACCGTGTTTGCTGTTCACACCTAACCGCGGCAACAGTTGCAGAAGTCTCTTTCCACATGGAAATGAGGCTTGAGTGTCTCAGACCGTTTGAAATAAATATATTAGGCATGGCACCGCCTATACGTCTGACGTCACTGGTGACAGGCACCTCTAAAGCGTGATTTGTGTGTCTAGGTGAGACTTCAGATGTCCTTGCGCTTTTCTTTCCTGTTGTCTAATACACATGTCATGTTGTTGCCCGTTCTTATAGTGCAATTCTTTTTCTATTTCTTTCTTTCTTTCTTTCTTTCTTTTCTTTCTTTCTTTGCCACCATCTTCTATTTTAGTGTGTCGATGAAAATAAGATTCCAGTATTGTGTATGTAATCTTCATATATCGATTACTCGTCCGTGTGTTACGGGGACCTATGAGGGACGCACAGATTAGTAACACAGTAACCTGGCAGCTCCTAATGGAGGTTATCGTGTCACTGACTACCTCATCGAGTAGAAGACGTTAGCTGCAAAACCCAGCCACTCATGTTTATTTTTTTTTTAAAATATATTTTACTATTATTATTATTATTATTGTTATTATTATTATTATTATTATTATTATTATTATTATTATTATTATTATTATTATCATCATCATCATTCACCAGATGTCATAGAATCTACCTAAGAATAGATACTGGTGCCAAAAGGGCACGATACATCATTTGCAGTCTGCATCAGACTAGACAGAATGCTAGCAAAATGTTGGTATGAATGGGGTGCTAGTCAAGGTTGGAGGGCGGGGTTAAGGAAGGCAGCGGAGCTTTTGCCACGACTACGAGCTGTTGCCACGACTACGAGCTGTTGCCACGACTACGAGCTGTTGCCACGACTACGAGCTGTTACCACGACTACGAGCTGTCTAACTATGGAGGTCTGGGCTGTTGCCACGACTACGAACTGTCTTAACTATGGAGGCCCATAAGGGAAGCAAAGAATAGCAACACTGTAGCCTACCACGCATGTCGTAAGAGGCGACTAAGGAGGCTTGATGGTTCCGTTGCCCTGCTACTGAGTGAGTGCGTGGTGCGACACTGCGAGCTGTGAGTTTTGTGTGAAGTGCTGTTGAATCTGCCCAAGTTTTTATTTTTGGAACGTGACTGCATGTTCGGAGCGATGGCAAGTAGCTATGTCCCAGAGTTGACCAGTTTTTGCCTTATGCTGAAATGCGTGGCTGCTGTGCTTCTGGTTGACTGCCACTGCCGTCGGTGATGAACTGTATGTTCGTGGATTGTGTGGGTGAACATCTAGGAAACATCCAGATAGGAAAATGACAGCCGATTCCACCAGAGATGAATTGGGTGTTTCATGGGGGACTGGTGTGTTGACATTCTGGCAGCGGCATTATGCACAGTGTATCTGTGCGGGCTGTTGTTTGTCGAGACTCCTGTCTTTTCCACGTTGGGCAGTGGGGAGCGTTTTGTGTGATATTCACTGGCACAGGAACGGAGCATAATGAGGACAACCCATTGCTGTGAAGTTGGAACTGCGACTAACTAACTAACTAACTTAACTATGGAGGTCTGGGCTGTTGCCACGACTACGAGCTGTCTAACTATGGCCGTCTGGGCTGTTGCCATGACTACGAGCTGTCTAACTATGGAGGTCTGGGCTGTTGCCACGACTACGAGCTAACTATGGAGGTCTGGGCTGTTGCCACGACTACGAGCTGTCTAATTATGGAGGTCTGGGCTGTTGCCACGACTACGAGCTGTCTAACTATGGCCGTCTGGGCTGTTGCCACGACTACGAGCTGTTTTAACTATGGCCGTCTGGGCTGTTGCCACGACTACGAGCTGTCTAACTATGGAGGTCTGGGCTGTTGCCACGACTACGAGCTGTCTAACTATGGCGGACAGAGCTGTTGCCACAACTACGAGCTGTCTAACTATGGCGGTCTGGACTGTTGCTACGACTATGAGCTGTCTAACTATGACGGTCTGGGATGTTGCCACGACTACGAGCTGTTGCCACGACCACAAGCTGTTGCCATGACTACGAGCTGTCTAACTATGGCGGTCTGGGCTGTTGCCACGACTACGAGCTGTTTAACTATGGGGATCTGAGCTGTTGCCACGACTACAAGCTGTTGCCACGACTACGAGCTGTCTATATATGGCGGTCTGAGCTGTTGCCACGACTACGAGCTGTCTAACTATGGAGGTCTGGGCTGTTGCCACGACTACGAGCTGTCTGTATATGGCGGTCTGAGCTGTTGCCACGACTACCAGCTGTCTAACTATGAAGGTCTGGGCTGTTGCCACGACTACGAGCTGTCTAACTATGGAGGTCTGGGCTGTTGCCACGACTACGAGCTGTTTAACTATGGGGATCTGAGCTGTTGCCACGACCACAAGCTGTTGCCACGACTACGAGCTGTCTAACTATGGCGGTCTGAGCTGTTGCCACGACTACGAGCTGTCTAACTATGGAGGTCTGGGCTGTTGCCACGACTACGAGCTGTCTAACTATGGAGGTCTGGGCTGTTGCCACGACTACGAGCTGTCTTACTATGGCGATCTGGGCTGTTGAAACGACTACGAGCTGTCTAACTATGGAGGTCTGGGCTGTTGCCACGACTACGAGCTGTTTAACTATGGGGATCTGAGCTGTTGCCACGACCACAAGCTGTTGCCACGACTACGAGCTGTCTAACTATGGCGGTCTGCGCTGTTGCCACGACTACGAGCTGTCTAACTATGGAGGTCTGGGCTGTTGCCACGACTACGAGCTGTCTAACTATGGAGGTCTGGGCTGTTGCCACGACTACGAGCTTTCTAACTATGGAGGTCTGGGCTGTTGACACGACTACGAGCTGTCTAACTATGGCGGTCTGGGCTGTTGTCACGACTACGAGCTGTCTAACTATGGAGGTCTGGGCTGTTGCCACAACTACGAGCTGTGTAACTATGGAGGTCTGGGCTGTTGCCACGACTACGAGCTGTCTAATTATGGAGGTCTGGGCTGTTGCCACGACTACGAGCTGTCTAACTATGGAGGTTCTTTGCTATTGCCACGACTACGAGCTGTCTAACTATGGAGGTCTGGGCTATTGCCACGACTACGAGCTGTCTAACTATGGAGGTTCTTTGCTATTGCCACGACTACGAGCTGTCTAACTACTGTATGTGGGTCTGGGTAGTTGTCACGGCTACGAGCTTTCTAATTATGAAGGTCTCTGGAATAAAAAGACAACAGTGTAATTGGAGACACAGGCGTCCACCCTTGCATGTTTTCTCAGCCACTCCGTGAGCATTGCTAGGAAAATCAAGATGGGCTGGGCTGAAATGCAATAGTTGAATCTCTGACGAGGTAATGGCTGACAAATATCTCTGTCGTTTTTGTGCCCGGGCACGCGGGTGTAAGAGGAGAGTCATATATGGTGTGTTCCTTGGGACAGACAAATAACCAGTCATATATGGTGTGTTCCTTGGGACAGAATAAAAGCCAGTCATATATGGTGTGTTCCTTAGGACATAATAAATGCCAGTCCTATATGGTGTGTTCCTTGGGACAGAATAAAAGCCAGTCATATATGGTGTGTTCCTTGGGACAGAATAAAAGCCAGTCATATATGGTGTGTTCCTCGGGACAGAATAAAAGCCAGTCATATATGGTGTGTTCCTTGGGACAGACAAATAGCCCGTCATATATGGTGTGTTCCTTGAGACAGACAAATAACCAATCATATTTGGTGTGTTCCTTGGGACAGAATAAAAGCCAGTCACACTTGGCCCTGTCTGTGAGATAGAAGACTAGTCAATCATACATAGCGCGTTCTTTGAGTCAGAATATCTATTCTCACACGGCGCCTTGTTTGGAACAGCAAGTCAGTTTGTGCTGTACAAGCCTTCATCAGCTCTTTATGTTTGTTTTTTTTTCAACCAGAGATGATGGGAGGTGGTAGCCGAACCTAGAACGGATTCCAGATATGATGTGTCAGCTGTGATTTAAGCCGGGACCATGTAGGAAGAGTAAACAGTGTTGGATCAAACTGTGAGGCAGGTTCCAGCAGAATGGGGAGGATATTCCTGCAAGATGGAGAGTGATGTTCCTGCAGGATGGGGAGTGATGTGCCTGCAGGATGAGGGGGGGGATGTTCCTGCAGGATTGGGAGTGATTATCCTGCAGGATGGGGAGTGATGTTCCTGCAGGATGGGGAGTGATGTTTCTGCAGGATGGGTGGTGGTGTTCCGGCACGATGGGGAGTGATCTTCCAGCAGGATGGGGAACGAACGAACGAACGAACGAACAAACTTTATTTTCAAAGGGTTAAGAATTGGGCACGGAGGCCGGTCTTACATTCTGCCCCTCTATCACTTTCTTTCATACATTATTTCATTCACACATCATTCAAGGCTAACAGAGAACAGAAACAATATAAAAGATATGCATTATAAAGGCATGGGCAAAATGCGAACATCAATACTACACGACTCAGTAATATTAGATAATGGTCTGACACTTGTTATTAGCCATGTGGAATATACTGGCCTACCAAAAGGGGACTGGCTGTTATACCAGGGCTTTGTTATTATTAATATTTATATTATTACAGGGGAAGGTAATCCGTACTGAGATAGTATTCGAATAATTTGCGATTGTATGTATAGAGATTGGTGATGTCTTTGATTTCTTGTGGAAGATTGTTCCATAGCTGAGCTGCAGAGTACGTTAAGCTTGTTTTGTATAAGTCAATCCTAGGCTTCAGAATGTGTAATATATTTAATCGTTTACTGTGTCTAGCATTATATTTAAACAATGGCTAAAGGTAATTTGGGGCATTCCGATGTAGGATTTGTGAATTATTTTGGTCTTATTGAAAAGCAGGCGTTTGTGGAGTGGTAGTAACTGAAGGCTTGTATGCAGGCTAGGATTGTCAGATAAATGTTTGCTATAAATTAAACTCATGGCCCGTTTCTGGAGTGAGTAACGTCGCTTGGTGCTTGAATTAGAACAACCGTCCCAGATTGTAGAGCAGTAGTCAAAATGTGTCTGTATGTGAGAAGTATAGAATATTTCCTTGTGTCCTCATCGAGGAAATTTTTAATTTTGACGAGTTGGTAGACTGTTTTCGCTGTTTGTTTAATGGGCGCTAGAACGTGGGAATTAAAAGTCTTTCTATCAATGATTAGGCCTGATGTTTTGTGCTCAATTACAATTTCTACTGGCATGCTATCGATGTGAAGTTAAAGTGATATGTGTAAATTTAGAGTTTGAAGTCTTTGTCTGGTTTACGGTTTGCATAGCTCCATTTAACTACATTATTTAATTCTTGTTGCAAAGACGACTCCAGCACATTACAGTTTTCAGCGTTGGTATACACTGTATAATCGTCTGCAAATAGATCGCAGAACGACGAAAGATGTAAAGGTGGAGCGTTAATATATATGGCTAATAATAGAGGGCAGTACTCGAATATTGAAGGCAGTGGTTTGAGACGGGGATTTGTTGTGTGATACTACCTGCTTTCTGTTTGATAGAAAAGATGTTATTAGAGTGACTACATTAGGGCCAATTTTCATTGTCTCACGTTTAAAAAAAATTATAATAACATTGTCTATCATATGAAATGCTTTCCTTAAATCTATAAACACAGTTCCACGTAGACTGTTGTTGTATATATTTTGGTGCTAATTTTCTATCATGTTTATTAGGGGCGTATGGCAAGAATATTTTGGTCGAAATCCTGATTGACTGTTAACAATAGGCTTGTTGCAAACTAAATACTGTAATGTTACTTTATGGATGTGTTTTTCTAGTGGTTTATATAGTGATGATAGTAAGGAAATGGGTCTGTAATTGTTCGGGAGACCATTGTCTAATAAACCAGATTTAAGTAGAGAGTACACTTTAGCGATTTTGAGAGCTGATGGAAAGTGGAATTTGATGAGACACTGATTAAATACATAGGTTAGTGATATACAGATCACTGACGCAGCACAAAGGAGAATCCGGTTGCTGATTCCATCTAACCCAGATGAAGTTGTGTTTTTTAGGTTACTGAGGTAAGTGAATACTTCAGTGATTGTCATTAGCGGTATGTCAGAAAGAATATCCCGGGAGCACCTATTCCTTCAAAACGATGACAGTAAAGATAAGTTGCAAGGATAATTTAGTATTGAAGCCTTCAGATGGTCTATATCAGTTTGAAAAAAAATACTGAATTGGTCGCATGTAATATGGTTTGATGGTAAAGAATGTGGGAAGTTATACTTGTTTGTCAAGGTGTTAATTGCCTTCCATATATCCTTACTATTTGTTTTATCCATTTCTAAGTTCTTAAAGTAATTTTTCTTTTCCCTTCGTATGGTATACTGAACATTTTAGACCACGTGCAGCATATTGGGTAGTGATTGCTCATTGCACAATCGGGTATGGTGTATTCTATGATGTTTTCTGAGCAAGTTACATAAATGTGATCTATGAGTGTTGAAGATGATTTTGTTACTCTAGTAGCTTGCTGTACTATTTGTTGGAAAGTGCATGATGCAATTATATTTCCCCTATTATGTTGGATTTGTTGGTGTCAATGTTAAAGTCTCCGAGTAGTATAATTGCCTTCCCGGAAACGAAAACCACATCTATCACGGTAGTGAAGTTTTCGTACCAGACGTGTCCAGCACTGGGATTTCAATAGAGGTAGCCAATTATCAGGGGTGTGCAGTATTTAAGTTTTAGTTACATCCAAATACATTCTATTTCGCAAGTTTCAAAGTCTAGCCTGCGGTGAATATTTAGTAAATTAGAAACATATGCTACTATGCTTGTCTCTTGTTTCCTACAGGGATCTCTTCTTAACACTTTAGAGATGTCCTCATCTGAGATGTTTTCATTTAGTCTACTTTCACTAAGGCCGAATAAATGAAAATTTTGATTAAGAATATAAGATAACTCTGGCAGTTTGTTAAATAAGTGGCATATGTTTAAGTGTCCAATGCGTATTCCTGACTTACTGAGCCAGTGTTGCCACTTCTCCGACATTTCACCCACGGAGTGAGTGTAAATTAGTCGAATTTAAGCAAAAATTCATGATCGTAAAAAATTCACAATTACATTAAGTTACAAAGTCCCAGTAATATAAATCGACATGCAAATGACAATATTATAACAATTCAACTAATGAGACCAAAAAAGATCATGCAAACACAGAACAAAACGTATGAACATGCAACAACTAATTAACTTGAAAGAACTACTTCACTAGCTAAGTAACCAGCTGTTATCCAAAAGAATGAATAAATGACTATACAAGTTAATGTTTCTGTTTAAAATCGGGTATTACACACGGGAAATAAAACATTAAACAGTAAGCAATTAAAGTTCGAGGAGATAGCTCTGTTGCTGGTATCAATGCATATAATGTTCAGTTTTTAATACATATCCTATCTCACATGTCATTATTGTAGGGACATCATATGGGCTTGATTCAGTGCGGCAGGACTAAATTGCATCAAGTATAGAAGTTCTGGACTCCAATGATGCGGAACCTGTTGTTGTCTGCTAAGTGGCGCATTGCTGGCATAAATTTGGTGATGCGGTGCCTGTTATCTGCTATAGGACCCATTGCTGTCGTGAGCGTGGTGTGCCAAAGGGGTATTACCGCCGTTCGTGTGTGCCGCTGTTTGCAACGAGGTTTCCTTACATGTGAGGAGACGGAAATTTTCCTGATAATTATTTCCTTCACGTGTGAGGGTGGGGTTAGGAAGGAGAGGTTGATTTATTCTTGGTAGCATATGTGCACCTTGAATGGCATGAGTTCGGGGGTAAGACGCCAGCAGACGTTTATCTAGGGTGATGGTGATATTTCGGCTGGCCTGGGAGTCTCGTCCTTCAGTACTCAATGTCCGTCGTGTGTGTGTGTGTGTGTGTGTTTGTGTGTGTGTGTGTTGGTCGTGTTTTGTGCCCTTTCTGGGTATTTGATATTTTTAGCCAGTAAACTGCTATCTAATCTGGATGTGTGGATTTGGTCTCCGTACAATCGTTTCTTTGGCGCGCCTGTCTGCGATGTGAAGAGTGACGTGTTGTTGATGAAGTGTACATTATACTGATTACAAAATTTCTCTAGGGTATTGTTGTTTATGTCGGCTAGTCTACGCAGGGAGCTATACCTTGGTGGTATAATGGAAGAGAAAAAAACGTTAGAATTGGGAAAATTATAGCATAATAAGTCTAATTTTTCATAACTCAGAAACGGTGATATTTTGGTTTCTCGTGGTGTCATTTATCCCCATGTGTATTGTAATCTTCTTAAAGTTTGCGGTAATTTCCATTCTACGTATACTGTCTGTTAGACTGTCTACCCCTGCACCTGGAAGCGAAATTGTTGATGAGGACATACGATCACTGGGTATGCCTTTCATCAAGGAGTCGCCAATTATCATGTGGGTGCAGTCAGTTTGTGGTCTCTGTATGTACTGGCTTCTGGTACGTCTTGAACGGTGTTTCTGCCATTGATAATTATCCGGCTGTGGACTGTCTTCTTGCAGGTTACCAGATGTTTCTTGAATAGGCGGGTTGTCTGTCAGCAGTGTCTCGTCGTAATGGCTGTCTTTTACCAATTGCTCTTTTGATACTTCAAATCGATTGCTGACTTTTACTTCGATGGGATATATCGAGCGCTGTTGAATGACGTTGTCTATTTTATTATGTGCATTTGTTGGCTGTATAGTTGGCACTCCTAGAGATGGCTGTGTTGTTTCGAAGCAGTCAGTCTGTGCTGCCTCGTCAATAGTGGGCGCGCGTTGTAAAGTCTCAATAGTGTGTTTCAATATATCATTTTCCTCTCTCGGGAGAGCGACCTCTGACTTGAGGTTGATATAGTCACTAATGATTCTGGCGATCTTGTCTGTGTTGTCAGAGACGAAGTGCCTTTAAAACCGACTCTAACTTTTCAATGTGATGCTGAAAACCACACGAGTGTTGATTTGTAGCTGGGCTCTCATCTGGTACCGATGTGCAACCTCTATTTTGTTTTAATTGATTTAATTTGGTTGTATACTGTCTCCTAGGCACCGCATCGGGTATTCAATGGATAGCAACACTGGTCGGTTAGAAGCTGTTGCGTTTGAGTTGCTGCTGTGTTGAGTCGTGGGATGTTTGAGTATGTTGTTACTATGGCCTGATGCTGTGACGACTGCCGCTGCTGGTTGCGTTGATTTTATGGTTCCGCCAGACAACAGCGTGATCGCTGTAGGCTGTGTTGATTTCATGGCAGACATTAGCGTGCTGAGATCGGCAGGTGTATTTAGCGAGTCACATGTCAGTTTCAGTGCTTTCTGCTGAATTTCGACGAATTGTGTCGCGAGCCACTCAGACATGACGGTGATTGCTCCTTGGGCTACAATTTTATTCTGGATGTGGTACAAATGTAAGTGTGTAGGGGAGATGATATTTTGACTTCCACCTCCTCTTCTTGTCGGCCTTTTCTGTAGTAAAGTGTGTAGCCTCATGGTAATAATTGATCAGATATGTTCGAAATGCCTCGTAATGTATTGTCTTGTTGAATGTAATAGAGATGCATTTACCGTTGTTCATACATTTAACGGACAGTGATGGAGAGCTAAAATAGTTCTTTAGTTTGCTTCTCACTGCCCGCTCTTTGTTGGGTGTGTAGTTCCTTGTTACTGCAGATCGTAATCCACTTCGCCCCTCAGATCTATTTCGGCCCCTTTCTCTCGCTAACTCCAGCACAGAATTTTCTTCCTCGACAGATATGATTACATGATATTACGTTTCCACAACCACGGAAGCATTGTAGCACCACACACAGTTTAAATTCAAGTGATGTGATTGGCTAGTTCAAGCTATCACTGACGCACCGCTGATCCATGAATAATTTATCCATAGTGTCACTGAATACAATATTATTAGCATTTATATCTAACAATGCACATGTAGCAACTTTAAAACAAGTTCAACAGTTGAACGTCATCATTGTGATCACAACCATTGCGTACGAATGAAGATAAACAGGAAAAATAATCCAAAAAGGAGAACACACAAACGCGTCCTTCCTCGCCAACGCCGTAGTCGATTGGGAGTGGTGTTCCAGCAGGATGGGGAGTGGTATTCCAGCAGGATCAGGAGTGGTGTTCCGGCACTATGGGGAGTGGTGTTCCAGCACAATTGGGAGTGATGTTCTAGCACGATGGGGAGTGATGTTCCAGCAGGATGGGGAGTGAGTGATGTTCAAGCAGGATGGGGAGTGATGTTCCACTTGGGGAGTGATGGTGTTGTCAGCGGCGCTATCCATACCTTAAGTTAGCTAAAATGTAAAGGACCATTTGACTCACATGAAGGCAGACTTGGCATGCAGTGCTAGACCCATGACTCTAGAGAGCAATGGTCAGTCCGGCAGGATGTGGTCAGCATCACACCGACCGACTTTGCTTCCCCACGACATTTCACGGCACTCAATTTAGGCTGGGTAAACCCGGAAGCCAAGGTCAGTTTGAAAATACGCCTCGTATTCGAAACCATAACCACTGGAGGCACACGTCAAGCCTCTACGCTCCCTCATCCCCACTTAAATACCCCATATGCCCTTCGACTGGAGCAGCATGTGAACACTAGCCGTTAGAAGCTCAAGCCACGGTGAAAGGATAGCTCGACAAACAAAACCATATAGCTGCCTGGCAGATGTCACACGCGGATGAACAGGCTATCAACAATAAGCTTGTTGCAAACTAAATACTGTGATGTTACTTTATGGATGTGTTTTTCTAGTGGTTTATATAGTGATGATAGTAAGGAAATGGGTCTGTAATTGTTCGGGAGACCATTGTCTAATAAACCAGATTTAAGTAGAGAGTACACTTTAGCGATTTTGAGAGCTGATGGAAAGTGGAATTTGATGAGACACTGATTAAATACATAGGTTAGTGATATGCAGATCACTGACGCAGCACAAAGGAGAATCCGGTTGCTGATTCCATCTAACCCAGATGAAGTTGTGTTTTTTAGGTTACTGAGGTAAGTGAATACTTCAGTGATTGTCATTAGCGGTATGTCAGAAAGAATATCCCGGGAGCACCTATTCCTTCAAAACGATGACAGTAAAGATAAGTTGCAAGGATAATTTAGTATTGAAGCCTTCAGATGGTCTATATCAGTTTGAAAAAAAAATACTGAATTGGTCGCATGTAATATGGTTTGATGGTAAAGAATGTGGGAAGTTATACTTGTTTGTCAAGGTGTTAATTGCCTTCCATATATCCTTACTATTTGTTTTATCCATTTCTAAGTTCTTAAAGTAATTTTTCTTTTCCCTTCGTATGGTATACTGAACATTTTAGACCACGTGCAGCATATTGGGTAGTGATTGCTCATTGCACAATCGGGTATGGTGTATTCTATGATGTTTTCTGAGCAAGTTACATAAATGTGATCTATGAGTGTTGAAGATGATTTTGTTACTCTAGTAGCTTGCTGTACTATTTGTTGGAAAGTGCATGATGCAATTATATTTCCCCTATTATGTTGGATTTGTTGGTGTCAATGTTAAAGTCTCCGAGTAGTATAATTGCCTTCCCGGAAACGAAAACCACATCTATCACGGTAGTGAAGTTTTCGTACCAGACGTGTCCAGCACTGGGATTTCAATAGAGGTAGCCAATTATCAGGGGTGTACAGTATTTAAGTTTTAGTTACATCCAAATACATTCTATTTCGCAAGTTTCAAAGTCTAGCCTGCGGTGAATATTTAGTAAATTAGAAACATATGCTACTATGCTTGTCTCTTGTTTCCTACAGGGATCTCTTCTTAACACTTTAGAGATGTCCTCATCTGAGATGTTTTCATTTAGTCTACTTTCACTAAGGCCGAATAAATGAAAATTTTGATTAAGAATATAAGATAACTCTGGCAGTTTGTTAAATAAGTGGCATATGTTTAAGTGTACAATGCGTATTCCTGACTTACTGAGCCAGTGTTGCCACTTCTCCGACATTTCACCCACGGAGTGAGTGTAAATTAGTCGAATTTAAGCAAAAATTCATGATCGTAAAAAATTCACAATTACATTAAGTTACAAAGTCCCAGTAATATAAATCGACATGCAAATGACAATATTATAACAATTCAACTAATGAGACCAAAAAAGATCATGCAAACACAGAACAAAACGTATGAACATGCAACAACTAATTAACTTGAAAGAACTACTTCACTAGCTAAGTAACCAGCTGTTATCCAAAAGAATGAATAAATGACTATACAAGTTAATGTTTCTGTTTAAAATCGGGTATTACACACGGGAAATAAAACTTTAAACTGTGTTTCAATATATCATTTTCCTCTCTCGGGAGAGCGACCTCTGACTTGAGGTTGATATAGTCACTAATGATTCTGGCGATCTTGTCTGTGTTGTCAGAGACGAAGTGCCTTTAAAACCGACTCTAACTTTTCAATGTGATGCTGAAAACCACACGAGTGTTGATTTGTAGCTGGGCTCTCATCTGGTACCGATGTGCAACCTCTATTTTGTTTTAATTGATTTAATTTGGTTGTATACTGTCTCCTAGGCACCGCATCGGGTATTCAATGGATAGCAACACTGGTCGGTTAGAAGCTGTTGCGTTTGAGTTGCTGCTGTGTTGAGTCGTGGGATGTTTGAGTATGTTGTTACTATGGCCTGATGCTGTGACGACTGCCGCTGCTGGTTGCGTTGATTTTATGGTTCCGCCAGACAACAGCGTGATCGCTGTAGGCTGTGTTGATTTCATGGCAGACATTAGCGTGCTGAGATCGGCAGATGTATTTAGCGAGTCACATGTCAGTTTCAGTGCTTTCTGCTGAATTTCGACGAATTGTGTCGCGAGCCACTCAGACATGACGGTGATTGCTCCTTGGGCTACAATTTTATTCTGGATGTGGTACAAATGTAAGTGTGTAGGGGAGATGATATTTTGACTTCCACCTCCTCTTCTTGTCGGCCTTTTCTGTAGTCAAGTGTGTAGCCTCATGGTAATAATTGATCAGACATGTTCGAAATGCCTCGTAATGTATTGTCTTGTTGAATGTAATAGAGATGCATTTACCGTTGTTCATACATTTAACGGACAGTGATGGAGAGCTAAAATAGTTCTTTAGTTTGTTTCTCACTGCCCGCTCTTTGTTGGGTGTGTAGTTCCTTGTTACTGCAGATCGTAATCCACTTCGCCCCTCAGATCTATTTCGGCCCCTTTCTCTCGCTAACTCCAGCACAGAATTTTCTTCCTCGACAGATATGATTACATGATATTACGTTTCCACAACCACGGAAGCATTGTAGCAACACACACAGTTTAAATGCAAGTGATGTGATTGGCTAGTTCAAGCTATCACTGACGCACCGCTGATCCATGAATAATTTATCCATAGTGTCACTGAATACAATATTATTAGCATTTATATCTAACAATGCACATGTAGCAACTTTAAAACAAGTTCAACAGTTGAACGTCATCATTGTGATCACAACCATTGCGTACGAATGAAGATAAACAGGAAAAATAATCCAAAAAGGAGAACACACAAACGCGTCCTTCCTCGCCAACGCCGTAGTCGATTGGGAGTGGTGTTCCAGCAGGATGGGGAGTGGTATTCCAGCAGGATCAGGAGTGGTGTTCCGGCACTATGGGGAGTGGTGTTCCAGCACAATTGGGAGTGATGTTCTAGCACGATGGGGAGTGATGTTCCAGCAGGATGGGGAGTGAGTGATGTTCCAGCAGGATGGGGAGTGATGTTCCACTTGGGGAGTGATGGTGTTGTCAGCGGCGCTATCCATACCTTAAGTTAGCTAAAATGTAAAGGACCATTTGACTCACATGAAGGCAGACTTGGCATGCAGTGCTAGACCCATGACTCTAGAGAGCAATGGTCAGTCCGGCATGATGTGGTCAGCATCACACCGACCGACTTTGCTTCCCCACGACATTTCACGGCACTCAATTTAGGCTGGGTAAACCCGGAAGCCAAGGTCAGTTTGAAAATACGCCTCGTATTCGAAACCATAACCACTGGAGGCACACGTCAAGTCACTACGCTCCCTCATCCCCACTTAAATACCCCATATGCCCTTCGACTGGAGCAGCATGTGAACACTAGCCGTTAGAAGCTCAAGCCACGGTGAAAGGATAGCTCGACAAACAAAACCATATAGCTGCCTGGCAGATGTCACACGGGGATGAACAGGCTATTGGAGATAGCCCACGATAAAACACGAAAGTCGGTCTGCCGAAGACGGACTGCCATCTTCGGCGCGGACGTGCGGAAACAGGTCAGCAATTCATCTGCAGGAAAGACAAACTACGGCCAGAGATGAGCAATGCCTGCAGGACACACCCAAGTAGCCTACATAACCTATGGCGCTGACACGTTAACCGGGAGAAGACCACGGACTGCAAGCTGGGAACACAACTCCAGATGTGTCATACCAGTGACCTTCGTTCGTTCGTTCGTTCGTTCGTTCGCCGAGAATGTTGTTTTAGACGTGATTGTGTTGTGCCTGTTTACTGAAGGGATACGATATTTGCACCTTTTGGCCGACACATCCGACTTCTTCAGGTATTGGCCAGATTACCGTCCCTGAATATTCAGGACTTCTCCTGTTTCTCGAACAGAACTAACGACTATCAGTTGCCACCACTTCTTCCTCTGTACAAGAAAATATCACAGATAGACCATGCGAAACATGAATCTATCACTGTAAATTATTTTACATACTGTTCTCTCTCTCTCTCTCTCTCTCTCTCTCTCTCTCTCTCTCTCTCTCTCTCTCTCTCTCTCTCTCTCTCTCTCTCAGTCTCTCTCTCTCTCTCTCTCTCTCTCTCTCTCTCTCCTTTTTTTATAATCGATGATATTCATGGCATTGTTGCACCAGAGCCAGGCGCTATACTCACAAAGACCTCTTTCAGCTTCTCCCAGACATCCGTGAAACAGAAACTAGTTTCCTAACGAAAGGATCGTCGACCATGGTCTTCACTGTGAGGTTGTACGGGGGTCGTCGCAACTGCCCGTGATGGGCGAGCACCCACGAATTGCACACACCGTGCGACGAGTTCAGGAAATGTGCTTGGAATCAGTATGTTGATTTTCAACCAGGATGCAACCAAATGTGATCGGAATAAGTGTGTGATTTTCCATGAGGATGAAACCAAGTCACTTGACCATCATTTCGCTCAATGGTGAACCGCTAGATACGACAGTATTTAAATCAACAAGAACCAGCAGGAACTGACCATCGCAGGTTTGAGATCAGTCAGAACATAACATAAAGAAAACCTCGTGGACACTAGGCCTCGTCGCTTTCATACGTTTGTTTGTTTGTTTGTTTGTTTGTTTGTTTGTTTGTATGTTTGCTTGTTTGGTGTCAACGTCATCAGACTGGTTGCGTCACTCGACACGGCACATTTCCCATGGCTGTCATGTTTGTGTGACATTTCACCGTGGCCCATTTTCTACGCCACCTTCGGTATACAAACACACACACACACGCGCGCGCGCACACACACACACCAACACACACACGCGCGCGCACACACACACCAACACACAATTATTCTGCTCATTTTGTCCCCTCCCCCCGTCCGTCCATCCACCCATGCGGCGCTCGCGTACACACACTCACACACAAATACACACACACACACACACACACACACCAGGATATCTACTTTATTCATTACATAAACACACGCGCACGCCTCACACTTGATATGATAATTGGACTAGCGTATGCCGCCGCTCCTGTATATTATGACAGAATCCCAATAAAGCCCTGTCTGCAAGCTTCCCCAATTGCTCCCCCACACAAATCACTTAACAACTGTCAGCAGACACTCAGTGTCCCACGCTTGTCCATCGCACAACCTCACATGCGATATCCACACTTGCCCGAGCTGGCACGTGAGCGGGCGGCGTTTCTGGAACCCCGACCAGGCGGGGTGCAAGGGGATCCCAGGCCTGATCTGCCGGGGCTCCATTGTTCCACGGTAATTGAATTGTTGCAGCAATGAGACGATATTCATTAACGGCAACTCGCGGTGGTTCACCGACTGATTGGACGATACCAACACAGTTCTGACCCCCTGCTCTGTGCGGAGATATCGATATGGCAGCAAGCGGGGCGGAGAAATACGAAATATGATCAATGTAATGGGACAATAAATCGTATTAATAATATTAAGGATTGTTTTTACCGCTACTACATCAACTGCAACTGATACTTATGACAACTACTTCTGTTATTGGAATAACTGCTAATATTACCAATCCTATTGCTGCTGCTGCTGCTTCTGCTTCTGCTGCTGCTGCTGTTCCTAGATCCACTACTATTATTAACACTTCTATTACAGTACACTACATCATATGAGGGTAAGTTAATAAGTTAGTCACACATGGCTGTAGAAAAATAACTAAATATGATAACAACTTGAAACCAGTTTATTTGTATACATACATTGTCACTTTATTTCTCAACATAATTTCCACCAACATTGATGAACTTATCCCATAGTTTTATCAGTTCTCCCAAACCGGCTGCATAGAACTGCGTGCTCTGTTTTCTAAACCACGTTTCCACTTCACATTCAACATCGGCGTCATTCGCAAATGTCTACCGCCAAGGTGGGTTTTCAGTGGACGTAGCCCCTAGCGATTTCCAGTAAAGCAGTGCATAGCAGGGCAGAAAAAATTACGAGGGCGAGTCAATAAGTAAGTCACACAGTTATGTGGTATGGCAGATAAACGAGAATAGGGCACGCAGATCTATGCAGTCGTTTTTGGGAGAACTGACAAAACTATAGGATAAATGCATCAATGTTGGTGGAAATTATGTTGAGAAATAAATGGAAATGTATGCAAATAAACAGGTTTCAAGTTGTTATCATATTTGGTTGTTTTTCTACAGCCATTTGTGACTTACTTATTAACTTACCCTCGTACTAATGCAGCAACTACTACTATTACCATTAACACTTCTATTACAGATACACTGCATCATACTAATGCAACAATTACTACTATTACCATTAACACTTCTATTACAAATACACTGCATCATACTAATGCAACAATTACTACTATTACCATTAACACTTCTATTACAGATACACTACATCATACTAATGCAACAATTACTACTATTACCATTAACACTTCTATTACAGATACACTGCATCATACTAATGCAACAATTACTACTATTACCATTAACACTTCTATTACAGATACACTACATCATACTAATGCAACAATTACTACTATTACCATTAACACTTCTATTACAGATACACTGCATCATACTAATGCAATAATTACTACTATTACCATTAACACTTCTATTACAGATACACTGCATCATACTAATACAACAATTACCACTATTACCATTAACACTTCTATTACAGATACACTGCATCATACTAATACAACAATTACTACTATTACCATTAACACTTCTATTACAGATACACTGCATCATACTAATGCAACAATTACTACTATTACCATTAACACTTCTATTACAGATACACTGCATCATACTAATACAACAACTACTACTATTACCATTAACACTTATGTTATAGCTACACATCATATTAATACAACAACTACTACTATTAACACTTATAATACAGCTACCTACATCATACTACTACTACTATTATCACTGCTACTTTTTTTTTCATATCCTATTTACATGACAACGCTGTCAACACAAGTACTTTTAGGGATCATTTCTAAAGTATGTCTTGCCGAGACGTCGAACTGCTGCTATTTGGGTGGCGGTGTAGGGGCATCCCCGATCAAAGGAGATGTAAGACCCCTCCTTTCCTCCGTTAGCCTACGGAACACCCTTGAGCAAGGCGGAGTACCCGTTTATCCTCCCGATCAGGGTTACGTGAAGCCATGGGTGCGGTCTCATCGATAATCAGAGAAACGGCGTAAATGGATGCTCCAAAGGAGCAGTCTCGCCCGGTAAGGATAGCCATGCGCACCAAGTGACTCCAGACCGTCATCGGGCTGTTAGGTGCAAACGATTAACATAATTGAAAGTAGGAACTTGGAATGTTAGAACAATAAGTACAGGTGAAAAATTAGAAAATATAAAACAAGAAATGGAAAGAGAGAAGAGTATTATTTTAGGTATTTGCGAAACGGGGTGAAAAGGGACATGAATTAAGACAGGAGAGGATTGTAAGATAATTTATTCTGGGGCAGAAGAACGACAAAGAGGTGTAGCCATTATATTGGATCGGCAAACATCAAATTCTGTTAAAGGATATTGGGCTATGTGAGAAAGAGTTCTATTAGTAAAATTAAACAGAATACCTTTTAAAATAAATGCCATTCAAGTATATGCTCGACCAATTGTATGCAGTGAAGGAAGTATAGAGGAATTTTATAATGACATGGAGTCTGCTTTGAATAACTGTAAAAAAAAAATCAGAAATAAATATTATAATGGGTGATTTCAACGCAAAAGTTGGAAATCAAGGCGATGGATGCAGTGTAGGCAACCATGGTTTGGGAGAGAGAAACGAAAGAGGAAACAGACTTGTAGAATGGGCAAAAGAACAAGAAACGGTTATAGGAAACACCTGGTTTAAACAGCATCCTAGAAGATTATGGACATGGAGGAGTCCAGACAGCAGGAATAAAAACCAGATAGATTACATCCTGATTAGCAAAATGTTTCGAAATGCGTTAACAGTCGTAAAAACAGTCCTCAGTGCTGACTGTTACAGTCGTCACAGATTAATTACGGGTACATTGAAGGTAAATTTATAGAAAGTAAAGTATACAACAGGAAACCCTATATATGATTTCTGCAAATTGAAAACTGACAAAGAAATACAAGATAATGTAACATAGGAGTAAAGAAAAAATTTGATATATTGTCTGATCTAGAGATCCTATTTCAAGATGTGAATGATCAATGGGAAATGTTGAAGAATTCAATCAGTTGTGCTGCAGAGAAAAGTATTCCAAAATTAAAGAAAGTTGGTCGTAAGACATGAATGACTTAGGACATTTTCCAACTAATGGAGACAAGAAGATAGAACAAACACAATCATGCCAAATATGAAGAAATTCACAGACAAGTCAGAATATTATGTAAGGAGGCAAAAGAAGCATGGCTCGAGAAAAATTGCACAGAAATTGATAAGCAACATAACAGTAAACACCAAACTAATTCACTAATTCACAAAATAATTCAAGAGTTTACTAATCAAAGAACACATACATCAGCAGGCTGTCTAAAGACAAAAGAATGGAAAAATCATAATAGAAAAAGATCAGATTTTACATGTATGGTCAGATTATCTGAAAAACCTTTATGGTGAAAGCAGAGAAGAAGAGTATAATATTCAAAATAATAATAAAGGACCATCAATTTCGAAGATGGAGGTTCAGAATGCTCTTAACCATTTGAAACATGGCAAGACCCACGGTTCAGACAGCATCACAACATAAATGATTAATGCGTTAAAAGAATATGGAATTGATAAAGTTACCAGACTGCTGAATACAATATATGATACTGGAAATATACCTCCTGAATTATGTAACTCTGTATTTATTGCAATCCCAAAGAAATCAGGAGCCTTGGAACGTGATCAACATCGAACAATTAGTATAATGAGTCACATCACGAAGATTTTGCTAAGAATGATCACGCAAAGAGTTAGGAAGAAAATACAACCTGAAATAGGAGAAGTACAATGTGGGTTTGTAGAAGGCAAGGGTACAGTAAATGATGTGTATATACTGAGAACAGTAATTGGACGTTCTATAGAAGTAAACAAAGATCTACACCTTTGCTTTATTGACTACACAAAGGCTTTCGATAAAATGAGACATGTCGACATGATAAGGATGCTTGAAGATCTACAAATTGATGGAACAGACCTTAGACTTGTATGAAACACATATTGGAAACAACAAGTTGCCATAAGAATTAATAATGAAGTAGGTCAATATCAGCCTATTAAGAGAGGTGTGAGACAGGGATGTGTAACGTCTTCAGAACTTTTTTCCCTCTACAGTGAAAATATTTTCAGAAATATAGAAGACATGGAAGGAATCAACATTGGGGGACGATGCATCAATAACATTAGATATGCAGATGATACAGTCTTGATTGCAGACAATGAACAGGATCTATCTATCTTAGAATTGAATTGTAAGAAGACACGGATTATGGTCGTCACTGTGAAAAAAGGAAATACCACAATGTAATATACAAGTAAATGGGTTATCACGAAGTTCTTGATGATAAGTGCGTAATATGGTTGTTGTCTAGGTAACGATACTCCTGGTGTGTCAATTGAGCTATCTAACTGTCCTGCAATATAACTCACCCCCGCAGTGCACATTCACCAGTCATTAAACAAGATTGAGTTGGCGCACATAATCCTTTATTACAGAAAGAACACGGACAAACGGAACATCCTTATATATCCAGAAACCATATAATCCATAGAAGATATATATGTTCCTCACAACTCTACACGCACACATCACTGTCTTCTCACGGCCTGCTTCATCTCAAATCCATAAGACAGTTAATCCAGCTACTATCCACCGCTGGACCTCACACAATACACCCACACACTGGGTCTAGTCTCCACTAACTATTCAACCCACTCTGGGTTCAGGCCTCCATTAACTATCCAACCCCCACTGGGTTTTAGGCCTTCATTCACAACTCGGAGAACAACACTGCCAAAGAACTGACCCACGGTCAGTCTAAGCTCCCACGTATTCGCCCACCGATCCGCTCGGCGCTAAAACATCCACTGTCCTCCAGCGACCCGACTCCTCAGTCGGTCCCAGCTTCCACTGCCCAGTCAAAGTTTTCCACTGTCTTTTAACCCTACTGTCTAGCCCCTCCCTGGGCTCCCCACAACATTGCACCCCAGCCTAAAACTGTCTCTCTCCCCATCCACCCTGGGGTTCTCCGTCTACCCTCACCATTATTTATCATGGCTGGTTGTTTTTCTCGTAGTCTCGCTACAAAGGTCACTCACCTCAATGTCAATGACCCAGGCATATGTCATTACCCCCCTCTTAAAAGAAAACATCGTTTTCAAGTGTTGGGAGACTAATCCTAATCAACTATGTGACCCAGACATATTGCCTGGGTAGCCCTAAGTATGGCTCCACCTTACTCTAGCTACTACACTAAATAATACCTCAAATGCTCATAGTACACTCCCATATTCCCCACACATCAATACAACCAACTTTCTATCTTGTGTACCAATGCATGAACTAATACATCACATAATAATAATACATCATAGGACACATCATATCTGTGTATCTGCAGGTCTATTAACATCCTCAAAAAGACACAAGCTATTTGTGTACCGACCCTATATCAGGTGGTTCTTTTCTTGCCTCAAACCTCCACCTATTTCTGTCGATGCTGTGTCTACCCTTCCTGTACCCATGCCTCATGTTTCCTATATCTTTAAAACATCTGTTTGCTAATCCTGGTTCAGTGATGTCGTTAACACTCTTTTGAACTGCCTTAACTTTGCAATCTACATATTGTACCGTTATACTGGAATCTCTGTTTAGTCTGACCTCTTTATTAAATCCTGGCCAATATATCTGGCATCCTGCTCTATGCTGCTTCCGCCTTACTCCTATGTGCCCTGCACATGTCCTATCCTGAGCTGTTCTCGTATATCGGTCTCTATGTGTTAACGGTAATCCTACTTGCCCACATGCAGTTCCGCCATCTGAAAACCTGCGAGTGAGAACATTATTCTTCCTTCCACGGCACCATCTACCCTTCTTTGATTGCCTATGTCTCACTTTACCACACCCTTGGAAACATTTGTCTGTCGTATTATCTTGTCTGTGGGAGTCACTCCCACTATGTTTGAGATCAATTCTCACCTGCTCAGCTGTACTATCCTTGCCCTGAGTTCCTGTGTCTACTTCACGTGCCTCTTCTTGTTCAGCTATACTCTCTAATTTAGGGTTTCTTTTGGTACCTGCCTCGCTACTACTTAAACTATGTTTCTGGTCCCAATAAACTACTTCTTCTTCTGTACAATCTTTAACTCCTGGCACGTTTCCAATGATCAAATCTGCCACTGGTGAGTCTAGAACACACGCTACCACTCTTCCCGTGATATATGGTGTTTTTACTGCTATCACGGCTAATGGGTAGAATTCTACCGTCCCATTAAATGCAATACACCTAATCTTTTCCCCTGTGTACTCCAAGGGGTTCACTAAACTTTTTCTAACTTCGATAGACGTACACCCGGAATCTCTAATTGTTAATGCTGGCCTATCATAAACGAAACCATGGTGCATCTTCATGCTTCCACCTGCATGGACTGCTGATCCTGCTTTCACTGTATGACCACACACTAAGACTGGCTGACCGTCTTTTTCAAAAAGAGGTTTGCACCCACTACAATCTTCATTGTTGATAGTCTCAATCACTTGTGCTGCATTAGAATGCTCCATTTCCCTCATCGTACAATGATAGCTGACATGCCCCTTCTTTCCACATTTGAAACAGATGATCTCCTTCCTTGCATTACTTGTTGGCTCACTGGATGGTTGTGCATCACACTGTGCTGCCTTGTGTCTCCAGATCCCACAATTCCAACATCCGGCATAACTATTTGAACGTCTCTGGAAATTCCCCCTTTTGTATGGGTAACGTCCTACTCTACCAACATTGTTTCCTCGAAAAGCATTGTCTTGAGGTTCTTGTTATTCATATATTTGTGTTGAATCCACACTTTTCGATCTTGGTCTAATAACTGGATTCTGGTCCTCCTGTTTAATGTACGCTGCACAGACTATTTCCTCAGTCATTTGTCTACCAATAGAACTGTTAGGATGTGCAGTCATGTAATTTTGCCCTAACTGTGACATTGTGTCTATGTCTTTTGGCTTACGTTCCTCAAAGAAAGCTACTAAGTTTGTATTGCATGCAGATACTACCTTGTCTCTTAACATTAAATCCACTAATTTATTAAAATCTTTCCCTACTTCTGCGAGCTCCATCCATTTGTTAAATGTGTTCTTTACTGTATTAACAAAATCTGTGAAATCTTGATTTGCCTCTGGCCCTAAGTGTCTAAACTTTGTTCTATAGCCATGCTCAGTTAGTTGGAACTTTGTTAACAAACGTTGACGCAAAATAGTGTAGTTGTTTCTTTCTTCCACAGGTAAATTAAACATGGTGTCTAGGGCCTTACCCGTAAGAAACTCGCCCAGCCGCATCGCATACTCTCCCTCTGGAATACCTAACACTTTCGCTGATGCTTCGAATCTTCCAAGATAATATTCAAGATGGTCCCGGTCTGTAAAATATGGCAGTTTTAGTCTCTGTGACGACTGCGAAGGTCTTCTGCTTTCCTCACTTTGACCTTTCGAAGATAGTTCTAATTTTTTTAACTCAATTTCAGTTTCCCTTTCGAGCTTTTCTTTCTCAATTTCTGTTTTCATTTGTGTCTCTTCGTGTAAGCGCTTTTGTTCCATTTCAGCTAACTTTACTTTATGTATGCGTTTTTGTTGTTCCATTTCTAGTTTCACTTGTGTCTCTCTCTCTTCATGTAGACGCTTGGCTTCCATTTCGGCCTGTCTTTGTTCTCTCTCAGCTTGTCTTTGTTCTCTTTCCGCCTGTTTTTGTTCTTTTGCTTCTGCATAGTCCTGTAACTCTTTACCCTTCAGGCCTAACCTTTCACCTGCTTCAATATATTCCATTAACGTAGGCATCTTGTACTTGTAGACACGTTGCTGTCTGTCAGCCAAATATAAATGTAAAGACTCTGCTGCTAGTCTTTGTGTACCTTCCCTAAGTACACCACCACTCCCTGTGTACGTAAATTCGTAGTGCTAAAATATCACTCTGTACTCACCCAGTCACTCTACAAGCACTAGGTAGTTAGGGGGGAATATCACCTATACTCCCTCACATATATACCAAATAGCTGTAAAAGACTCTGGAAATATTGTTAAACATACATATATCTACACATACAAACGAATGAATGATAACAGTAAGTGGTGTCTATAAAACGCTAGACGCACAAGCCAAGTACACTGAGACGATGATCACAAAGAAATAAACGACAGTAACAACCACAAGCTTGTGTGAAATGACCACAGTGAGCGTAATAATATGTAACCTGACACCGACCACTAGACAGTAGAAGTGACGAAAGATCACAATAATAACATATATCCGAACACAACAAATAGCATATGTAAATATAACGAAAAGAAAGAAAGAAAAAAAATAAAATTATAGCATCAAAATATACACAAATCTGACGTCAGACAACACGGCTCTAGATATTTATTAGGACCCAAATGCCAATGTACGACACGCTAACTTTTTAGCGTTTTCCTTACAAAAAATATCTTAAGCACCAGAAATACCCACGTTTTGCAAGGCCTACCCTGATTTAGATAGAGATCGCAAAAAGTGCCTATCCAACAACTACATGTAATAACATATCCATATATATAAGTACACAAACGGTAACGACAGTTAAAACGATGAGAGCAAACAAAATGTCCAGATGGTTGGCCGACAAATATGTGCTTATTAATCTGTCACCAAAAGTTCGTTTTTAATAGTTTCCAATAATCGCCTGGAAAATGTCTGTTTGTAAAAATTCCGAAATGTCAACGACGCTAGATTCCAAAGCGACTTGTTGTTTTGTTGAGTGGTTACTTCATTTCGCGTTGTGATCACCAGTTCCAACTGTCGGAAACGTTGACGGTAATAGTAATTATCCAAAATGTTCTTTCGATATGTTGTTACTTTCCCTAGACGTAGTGACAACAAAGTAATAGTCCAAATGTTTTTATACCTTCGTAGCGGAGATGGTCCGTAGTTGTATCAATTATGTGATAGATTCACGCTTAAAGACAAAGTTCAACCAAAAAAATGGCAGCAAATGTCCAGCGCTTTAGCTCTTTATCGTAAGTTCTTTTGACAACTGTATGCAACCATGCTCGCGGAGCTGCCACGTCATCCTTCGTTGTCAAAATGTTTGCTGATTACAGAGTAATGATCACAAAGGGATTCACAAAGCCGAACATAAAGTCTGGTTTTCGTTGAAAAACACCTTGTTTATCCAGTTCTCCTCTGGAAAATTTTAGTAAATTTCCACCGCATCGGCCTTGACCCTGTAGGTCAACCTCAGTCAGTACGTCAGTACTCTGTATCACAATAATACCCACTTAATCTGTCTGTAAACTGACCGGAAACTTTTCCCGTTAGCCACAAAGACACCTGTCCTGCCCCAACACGGCTGTGGTAGGGGTACGTCACTACGCCCGTCTGTCACCCTTCCCGGTGAATCAGCGACTGTCAATTTTCTCTGTTTTACAATTTCTCGTACCTCTCCCCACCCCGAGAGAGTTTATCGCCGCCTTGCGACCACACAATACGATTGCCTCGACACACACACCTGTCAATATCTTTGAATTTTCAATCCTGTCCTTTCCTACCCACACCTAGGACTGACCTCTTCTTGTCGCAAACAACTCGCTGTCCACGCGACTTTTAATCTGTGCTGTTTGTGACTAGTGACTAACCCGTCACAGTAGTCCCCTCTCTCAGTTGATCTGTGACGTGTCTTCTCTAGCGCGCTGTCCTTTTTTTACCTGTGTGCGTTAATTCTCTGGCGCCCTCGCTAGCTTCAGCGATACTGTTGGTATCAAATTTACCTGTATTGACCTTCACGTGAACTGTCTGCTAGCTTGAGTATTTACTCCCGCCTGTCTGTGTGAATTATCTGGCGCACACACAAAAGAGTTCACATTAACCTCTTGAAGCCACAAAATCCAAATTGTCAAGGGTTTGTTAGTTTGATGGAACGAAGTCACCAGATAATAACTCCTCTCTCAGCGAAGAGCCCACATATATCTTAATATTGCACGGTGTTCCTTGACCGAATGCAGCTGTCAGAAAATCTTTACTAAGCGACGAGCTCCTAGATATCTCAGATTGACAACAATGTCTATCTTGTTCTTGATCGGACGAGCTCTCAGATAATACAATATATCCCCATCGTCCTTGACCGGAGAGCCCTCAGATTATATCACGAAGTTCTTGATGATAAGTGCGTAATATGGTCGTTGTCTAGGTAACGATACTCCTGGTGTGTCAATTGAGCTATCTAACTGTCTTACAATATAACTCAACCCCGCAGTGCACATTCACCAGTCATTAAACAAGATTGAGTTGGCGCACATAATCCTTTATTACAGAAAGAACACGGACAAACGGAACATCCTTATATATCCAGAAACCATATAATCCATAGAAGATATATATATATATATATATATATATATATATATATATATATATATATATATATATATATATATATATATATATATATATATTCCTCACAACTCTACACGCACACATCACTGTCTTCTCACGGCCTGCTTCATCTCAAATCCATAAGACAGTTAATCCAGCTACTATCCACCGCTGGACCTCACACAATACACCCACACACTGGGTCTAGTCTCCACTAACTATTCAACCCACTCTGGGTTCAGGCCTCCATTAACTATCCAACCCCCACTGGGTTTTAGGCCTGCATTCACAACTCGGAGAACAACACTGCCAAAGAACTGACCCACAGTCAGTCTAAGCTCCCACGTATTCGCCCACCGATCCGCTCGGCACTAAAACATCCACTGTCCTCCAGCGACCCGACTCCTCAGTCGGTCCCAGCTTCCACTGCCCAGTCAAAGTTTTCCACTGTCTTTTAACCCTACTGTCTAGCCCCTCCCTGGGCTCCCCACAACATTGCACCCCAGCCTAAAACTGTCTCTCTCCCCATCCACCCTGGGGTTACCCATCTACCCTCACCATTATTTCTCATGGCTGGTTGTTTTTCTCGTAGTCTTGCTACAAAGGTCACTCACCTCAATGTCAATGACCCAGGCATATGTCGTGGGTATATTCTTAAACAAGTGAATCGGTACAGTTATCTCGGAGCAGTCATAACATCTGATGGGAGATGCCTTGAAGAAATTAGAACAAGAATTGTCATTGCGAAGGTAGCCTTTTGCTTGATGAAAAACATAGCGACCAATAAAAAGATATCAATTGAAAGGAGAAAAAGAGCGGTGAAGCGTTACATAGAACATAGAATATGGATGGGAAGAGTGGACAATGAACAGCCTAGCTGAAAAACATCTGATGGCTATGGAAATGTGGTTTCTGAGGAAAATGCAAAAAATACCATCGACAAACATAAATACCAACGAACAAGTCCTTCAAGAAACAAACGAAGATCGTAAACTGATTAGAGACATTAGACGTAGACAGTCAAAATGTTTTGTGCATGTTATGAGAAGAAATGAATTGGAGAACTTGGTGACAACTGGCAAGATCGAAGGGAAGAGAGGGGAAGACCGGGAAGTAAATACCTGGATGGCTTGGCCACGTGGCATGGTCGAGACAGAAACTCGGAGCTGATCCACGACTCTGGTGATCAAGTGAGATGGCAAAACCTGACCGCCCACGCTTATCGGCATGGCATATGATGGATGGATGTTGATGTCTTGGCAATTTTACGTTCAGTAGTGTTCCATTGCTTTGTGAACGACCGGCTCCCATACCAATACGTTAAAACCTCAGCGCGACACGGTCTGCTGTCAAATCGCTCGCCGCCGCGTTTCGAACGCGTAGTAAGCGGCTCCCAAATCGCGTTCGTAAGCCTTTAGGCCACGGATTTCGGCATCACTGCTACTGCTTGCTACAAGTATAACTTCTGGTGCTGTTATTGTTGCTGTTTCTGCTACTTGTACTTCTGCTGTTGCGGTTACTACTATTGTTGCTGCTGCTGCTATTGTTGCTGCTGCTGCTATTGTTGCTGTTGCTGTTATTGTTGCTGTTTCTGCTACTTGTACGTTTGCTGTTGCCGTTACTACTATTTTTGTGGCTGCTGCTACAATTGTTGCTGCTGCTGCTGCTATTGTTGCTGCTGCTATTGTTGCTGATACTATTATTGTTGTTGCTGCTACTGCTGCTGCTGCTGCTGGTACACATGTAATATAGAATGTAGTTGTCGATCACACGGTTACGACATGTCTCCACAGAGCCTCATAAATCGAAGCGAGGTAACTATGGAAATACGTAAATTATTACGTTAATTTATTAATGAATATTATTTTGAAGTTAGATATAGTTGCTTCAAATCCATGATGATTATGTCACGTGGCTTTGGTTGTATCTGTTCCGTGGTAATGTCACGTCGGTATGATAGTATGAAATCTTTGGATGTTTTGTCACGGGATTATAATTGTGAAAACCTTGGACATGCAACGTGATACGGTAGTATCGACTGTAACATCACGCGGATGAGGTAGTATCAAATTCGTGGTATTTGTCACAAGGAAATGGTGATAAGAAATCCCTGATAATTATGTCACATAGATATAGTATGATCAAATCCATGCCGGTTGTGTCACGTCGACAGGGTAATATGAAGTCCTGTGTAATGTCACGTGAATATCGTAGTATTAAATCCGTGGTGATTATGTGACGTGAGTGTGGTAGTATGAACTATGCGGTGCTTAGTAGATGTGATGTTTTAGTATAAACTCTGTGGTAGTGTCAGTTTCAACGATGTGGTGATGCCATGTCAACATTGTAGTAGTAACTCCGAGATCAGTCAATTCGACATGATATGTCATGTCGCCGTGGTACTGCCACGTCGATATGGTAGTATTAACTTCGTATTGATATTAATCCATATGATAGAATGAACTCCGTGGTAATGTCATGTCAACATCATATTAACTCCGTGGTAATGTCACGTCAATGTATCAAACTGCGTGGTAATATAGCTCAACGTGGTATCAACTCCGTGGTAATATCGCGTCAGCGTGATATCTACTCCGTGATGATGTCACGTTAACGAGTTATAAACTCCGTGGTAATGTCACGTAAACGTTGTGTCAACTCCATGGCAATGTCACGTCAACGTGATATCAACTCCGTGGTAATATCGCGGCAAAGTGATATCAACTCCGTGGTGGATACTGCTTACCATAAGAGAGCCCAGGCTCACCGTGCACTGCTGTCTTTGTGGACCTGTGGTCGACCCAGCCAGCAAAATGCCTATCAGACATTCTCTTACAACAAATAATAAATTACACAACCTGCCACGCCCACTTCAAAATTTATTTCACAAATCAGGTTTATACGAAGTCCCTTGCCTAGACACCCCTGCGTTGTAGCATTGCCGCCACCTTTTCGCATGAGCTTAAGATCGGCTTTGGGAGTAAACTTTCTCACTATGTATTCATAAAGACTTACATAAGTGTGGGAACAGAAAACAACAGAGTGTCTATAGCGCAGGCATTATCTCCTAACATGAGCATATTTATTTCGAGCAATAGCGAACAGAAAACGGCAAACTCTCTAAACGGCTCTAGATAATGGAATAAAACATAACATCGTACAGTGACTAGTTGACTCGAAGACCCCTGACAAAAACCCCAAGAGTTCAGTTCTTGAAGATGTATTCAAGAAAGTATATTCCAAGCAAACAGCCACACAAGGAAACGTGTCTGTCCTCTGTTTTTCCCGCTTCTCTACTGCAGCTAATGTCTGTTTGAAAGCGCGGGTAATTGCAGTAGAAACATGAGATAAATCTAACACAGGCCCAAGTCTGTGAAGACTAGTGTAGATTCTGAGCGGCCCAAAGTTTGATCATAACTTGTCAGGTTTGAATTGTCGGGGAGCATGCAAACTTGAGACGGTTTGCCAATGTTGACGCTCAGACCAGTGGGTCCTGTGGGTGTCAACGTTATATTGTCAGATTTCTTGTATGTCAGTGTGTTTGATTTTTTATATGTCAGTATTTTAGTCAGATCATGTGGGTCTCACTACGTTACATTGTCACATTTTGTGGGTCTTACTACATTACATTGTCACATTTTGTGGGTCTTACTACGTTACATTGTCACATTTTGTGGGTCTCACTACGTTATATTGTCACATTGTGTGGATCTCACTACGTTATAATGTGACATTTTGTGGGTTTACTGCGTTATATTGTCACATTTTGTGGGTTTCACTACGTTGCATTGTCACATTTTGTGGATATCAGTACTTTTGAATGTCACATAATGTGGATCTCACCTCGTTACACTGCCACAGTTTGTGGGTCTAACTAAATTACTGTCACATTTTGCGATTGTCTGAGCGCTAGATTCATATTTCTTGGATGTTGTCATAGACATTACATGTCTGTAGAGTCGGTCATGTTATGTTGTTGTCGGATAAATAGTTGATGGCTCAGCCCCAAAGAGATCAAGGATCCTCAGTTCCTCTTTCTCAGTGTGATCCTGCCCGTTAAAATTAATTTAGCTGTTACTGGCTCAGTGATTTGAGACCATTAAATAGAGTTTTGGAGAACCAAGGAATACTTCCAGGAAAACAATGAAATTTTTACTGAGTATCCCAAATGTCCTTAGGGATGGTTCCTTGCCTCTCCTCTACCAACTAAATAATTAATCTAGGGTAATTGCTTACAACAATTTTACTATGACAAGAGAACTCTCAAAAGAGAAAATAACCCGTAATTGTCATCATTAATTATATATATATATATATATATATATATATATATATATATATATATATATATATATATATATATATATATATATATATATATATATATATATATATATATATATTAGTTAGTTAGTTAGTTAGTCGCGGTTCCAACTTCACGGCAACGGGTCGTCCCCATATTGCTCCGTTCCTGTACCAGTGAATATCACACAAAATGCTCCTCACTGTCCTATGTGAACAATGGAATAGACAGAAGTGTCGGCAAGCCAACAGCCCGCACAGGTACACTGTGCATAAAGCCGCCGCCAGAATGCAAACACAAAAGTCTTCCACAAAAAATACAGTTCATCGTTGATGGAAACGGCAGTCACCAGAAAGACTTCATTGACCCGGGTTTTATCCCACATGGCTTGGTCTCTTTCCGCAGGGCGACCCACCGAAAGCGCCGCACAAAGTACGAACTCCGTAGCTACAGCGCTGACTCCCAGGAGTCTCCCGAAAAAAGCACTCGTGAGCCGAAAAGGCAAACTAGTCAATCCAGCAACAGCCGGCCGCCATCGTTCCGAACACGCAGTTCACGCTAAAAACAACCGCGGACCGATGCAAAAGCATTCCACACGAAATTCACAGCTCACAGTTTCGCACCACGCACTCACTCAGTAGCAGGGCGACGGAACCATAGCCTCCTTAGTCGCCTCTTACGACGTGCATGGTAGGCAACAGTGTTACTATTCTTTGCTCCCCCGTATGGAATTATTGATTATACATGTAATAGCATACAACAATCAATGCAGTACAATTACAAGATTATTTAGTTATTCACCTCTAACTAATTATCTATCTCCTGGCTGTGCCACTGTATCCTATATTGTCCTCAGTGTTGCAACCGGTTTTCTTTATGATTATCGGGCCTCTTCTGCTGGCCTAATTCTAATCTGTGGAAAGAAATTGGTTACACCCTGGTTGGTCTCCCATCCAGTTCTTGGATCTCGGTAGCATTCAGTCAGTGTAGACTATATTTTTGAGTGTTCTTTATTTTTTCCCCGGTTAGATTTATTAGGGCTCATTGTGTTTCCTCCACCTATACCTAGACAAAAGGATATGTGATACCTGTCCTGGAAAGGTGGTGAAAATTGGCAGGAAGTTGCTGTGGCATAGTATTTGGCCTCACTATCTCAGCTGCATCACTCAGTTAAGTGGCTACTGCATTCAGTCAAGCTGCTACTACTACTTTCACAAAGTGCTGCATTCACAAAGTCAGGTCTGGATAATGACCACTACCTGAAATTTTAGCATCCATTATAAATCTAAAAATATCAGCAATATGAACATCAGAACTGAAATGTTCTATATTTTTCTCAAGAACATCACACAGAAAATACCTAAAAGAATTATGATCCTAGGAAAATAAACAGTGGAAGGTAAAGAGTCTTGGTGCTCTCAAATAGTTATCCACGACATAATTGGTTGCTCTCCATTCCATCTTCCATTATATGGTGTTCAAGTTTTAGACTAGCAGATGTGCAGTTTCATCTTCACCTATGCCTGTCCTCAGGTCTACCGGTTAAGTAATACCTTAATTGATTTGGAATTGACAACTACGTTTCTCATCCCATTCTGTACCTAGTTAATTCTCTTCATCTTTTTCTATTCAATAAAAAGGGTCTCATAGATTAAGGGCTTTTAAAAATCAGATCTCATTTCAATGAGTATTTGCTTATAAACAATATAAGTACATTATGGTATCGTTCTTGTATAGCATTCAGGTGTTTTCTTCTTCATTAAATGCTTCAAGTGAGAAGTTTTCTTCCATTCTCATGGATGTAATATTTATTATCATCATCAACATCATCATGGTTTCCTTATATCATTGTAATTGCAATCATTATCATTATTATCATGCTCATTATATCATTGTCATTACAATCATTATCATTATTATCATAATCATTACAGTCATCATCATCATCCTTGTAGTACATTATTATCATTACATTAGACCATATGTGTTAACAGGAGTGACATGAACTACAAAGAGGGATTTTGCTTAAATAACAAACACAGATGCTGGTAGTATGCGTAATGTATGATATTGGTTGTGTCGTGCTTACCGCACAAAACCAGATGATTGTAGCATGAATGATATTTTATACAAAGTGTTGTTATGCGCCGGAGTGTACTAAAGTGTATTATTTAGTTTATGGGTTATGCCGAACCAGTTCTCTGGTGATAGTCATGGCATTACACATCAAAGTTGTCGCCTATCCTGAGATTGACTGTTGGCCTATACTCCCTCTCTCTCAGCCTGTAACTTCACTCACTCAAACTCCGCATGCGTCAGTCAACATATCCATCTGTGCATGTGGGGTCAATTCACTAATCTCAGACATCATTCATATGTATGGATGATCATTTCACTCAGTCTATAGACACATTCATATCGGTATGGGTGATCATATAGGAATTATTCATCACACATCCTTCATACTGGCATGTAAGATGGGTAATTATACTTATGTGATTTCCCAATGATAACTTAAAATGTTTACCATCATTGATATCACAATGAAATATCTTCTTGCACAATCACTCATCATACACATCATATCTGTAGGAATGACAATTATACCTATGGAGGTGCTTTACACAGAATACATTCACAGATTCAGCCAGAATGACATTACAAGGAAATCTCATCCTTCATCAGAAATTATACTATTTCCTGGATGATATTTAGTCATGCATGCTGATGGGTTTTATCAAATGATACATTCACATCTGTGTAACAATAATGAAACACACATGACACAAGCAAGCTCTTCATTGACATAGACATGTGATCATTAGGCACACTTATAAAATTCACCCAGGATTTAGCAATATGAAATCCATGAGTCACCACATGCTCTCATCAAATCATACAATTTATGTGATATACTCCAATTCACATTCAGGCATTATGAATTATAATAATTCTTGCATGGCGGTTGATTACGAACTATTATGTGGCACAGATATTATTATTCCCTCTGGTTGACAGCCATGTCTATATATTTGCTTTACCACATGTGTGCTTTAACATCACACAAATTATGATACCTATAGAACTCTTTTTGGTTCCCATGTGTTCAGGAAATATAATAAAACTACTTGTTTGCCCATGTGCTCATGTCAAAAAAAAAATCTACTGACTATGCACATTACACTAATTTCTCTATCAGTGCTGGCACATTTAAATGAGTTTCCTCTGACCAGTGTGGGTACATGCACCATATGTACTTACCATTGTACTAAGAATTCTGAGTTTTCTTAAGTCTTAAGTTACTCTAATTCATTGTAGATTGAGGTTGATGCTTAAGAAATAAAGTTTACAACATGTGTCTAATGTTTATACATTAACTAAGTTGTTTAGCTGGGAGCAAATAAAACACTGTAGTTTTCTCCTAATGTACAGTTTATCTTATGACTATGATAACTGAGTATAATATTATTTAGTTTCTACTAGATTAAATTCTTAAGAACTCATCTTTCTAAATCATTGTAGATTGAGTTGCTTAAGAAATAAATGTACAACTTGGACTAATGCTTATACATTAAATCAGTTGTTTACTTTGGGAGAAAATAAAACTCACTATGGTTATTCTTAATGAATAGTTTATCTATAAACTATAACAATTAAATATACTATAATTAACTTCTTAAGAACTCACCACATGTGTTCAACAAGTCGACTTACCAACTCTGCTTCTGGGAAAAAGACTCACAGACTAAACTAAGATTTAAAATAAATTAAAGTAAATATGATGTTTACCTTATTTATCAGAATGACTTCAACATGTCGACACGTTTCATGATCCGAATGAGATGCAATTTCTCAAAAGCGATGTCGTAGACTGAGGATTTTCTTTTCTCGTGAATTTGATCTTGAAACTCTCTCACTCCTTCCGCTATTTCAGGTCTCATGTCTCATGCTGGCTGATAAACAAACAGGCCAGGCCGGTTTGCGTGCTGCTATTTATACGCTGACTTTTCCGGTTCACGTTTTTTCATTGCCAATGGGTACATTAAATCTTGGATCGTACAATTGTGGAGCAAACAATCCTGTTGCGGTGTTCAGGCTTTAATTGTCGACGGGAAATATCTACAGCGTGTTACGTTTGTGAAAATAAAGTATATCACAGTTGTCATAAAGAACCTGTCCTGCTGTATGATGTTGTCATAAAGAACCTGTCCTATTATATGACAGTGAATCTTGAAATGCGAAAAAACAAATTAGGCAGAGCTTGGTAGCCATGAAGATCTGGATTCTCAGACGAATGTTACCTTGGGGCGGATATAGTAACTGATACTTGGGAAATAGGCCTAGTGACGGAAGTGGAAGATTAAATACAATATTATCTTTTTAAACCAAAGGGAGAGAGAGAGAAAACAGTGTATCAACTATAAAGAAAAAAAAGAAACAACAGTGCACCAACTATAAACAACAACAAAAAAGAGACGAACAGGGCATCAATTTAAGGAGACGAACAGTGTACCAACTATTTTTTTTTAAAAAGACGTAGAGTGCACCAACTATAAAACAAAAAGATACAAGCAACTATTTCAAAAATACGAGACGAACTATAAACAAAATAGAGACGAACAGTATACCAACTGTAAAATAAAAATAGACGAACAGTGCACCAACTATTAACAAACAAACAAACGAAAAAAGAAGAACAGTTCACTAACTATTTTTTTTTTAAAGAAAAGAAACGAACAATGTACTAACTTTGTAAACAAAATGAGACGATGCACCTTGCTCATGCAATGAGACAAGAAAAAAAATGTTTGCATATCCTTTACAGGACATCATTGTCAACATCAGTATCTTTCAGCTGATTGTTGATTTCTTGGCAAGATTACGCTCAGTAGTTTGCCATTGCTTTCTGAGCGGCCGGCTCACATACCCCGTAAGTTACCGACACGATTCGAGCCACTGCTGATTCTCACCGTCGTCATGTTACTTGCGAGAGTATACGAGATTGCGGAGAAAAGTCGCTAACCTCTAGGCCAGGATGAGACAAGAAGCATTGGAAAATATGTAGACTGAAACGATCAACGGCGGAAGAGACTGAGGCAGACCAAGAGAATTGATGAGTGGCCAGACCAAGGAAAGCCGTAACAGAATTGATGTCGAGTGGCCAGGCCAAGGAGAGTCGTAACAGAATTGATGTTGATTGGCCAGACCAAGGAGATTCGTAACAGAATTGATGTTGCGTGGCCAGAGCAAGGAGATTCGTAACAGAATTGATGTTGCGTGGCCAGACCAAGGAGAGTCGTAACAGAATTGATGAGTGGCCAGACCAAGGAGATTCATAACAGAATTGATGTTGAGTGGCCAGACCAAGGCGAATCTTAACAGAATTGATGTTGAGTGGCCAGACCAAGGAGAGTGTCAGCGTGTTGTATGTCTAGGTATCTGAGCTCGGGCTCACACAGGCAACAATAACTCAGTTAGCTATAATATCTAACATTTATTGTATTTCAATATACAGTGCGTTGGCGCAGTGGGTTTAACAAGCCCGCACTGGATTGCATATCACAGAGGTTTAACATCATCACACAGCTTAACATCATCAAACATTCTAAGCATACTATCTAGCATAAGTCTATAAACCCCACATGGGTCTAAACTATAGAGTCTAAACTATTGAGTCCCTCTAAGGCAGGCCCTGTTGCCTCTTCGATGTCCCGTCTCTCTCTGCCCATCCACACGTGTCGCAATCCGACACGGGTGGTAACTCTGTTCGAGTTCCTCGTGGACCCCGCAATAGGCGGGCCACATCAGTGTCCACGGGACAGTGGACTCATTGACCAGTCCTTCGAGAAGGTTCTGGAATACTCTGGCCTTCGAGGGTCTTACTTCTTTCCCTTTGGGCGGGAGTTGTAGCCCTTGGTTAATCTCTATTAACTAATGTTAGTTTACCAGATAATATGACTAATGTGAGGCTGTGACAGGAGTCCCCCCTCTCCCCTGATTTGATGGGTTGTTATAGGGTAATTAGTTCTGCACTAATTCTGTCACAGAATCACATAAAGATGGTATATGTAGTTTGGTGGACAGTAACTTGGTAGCCTACATACTGCTATCAACACTCATGTATTCTCCCATACACCACTTCTCTGATTTGGTGAAGAGATCTCTCTCTCTCTCTCTCCTGTGTCCTTAACAATGCTTACCCGACCGAAGTTACGTGACGTTTATTAGTTGTGTTTACAACCCGTCCTTCTCATAGTATCCCACTGATACCAAGATAATTAACCTCTGTTTTAAAGAGGATTAACAAGACAAAAGTCTTGGCTAGTTAAGTACATCTTCAAATCTTGCTCTGTGTGTGCATTTCAATACACTTTTACTCTCGTATGTTGTATAATGCTAAATATGTAGTTACGTTGTTATTTTATCCCATCTGACTACATGTGTCCCTGTTGGCTTGTTAGTGTGTTGACTAATAAGTTGATGTTACTAATAAAGTGACTGTATTTTAATTGATAGTGTTCAGTTTTGAGTTTTGTGTGACTGTGTGCTGAATGTGTGGCTTATTTCCAAGCGTCACGAGTTGGGATATCCTTAATCATGAATTACCCACTGTGTGCAATACATGATCAGGTATTCCAAGCAGTGGTGCTTAGATGTAGTATCCTAACTGCTAAACTAAGAGTACTAACCTAAATGGTAAACATGTATCAATAAATTAGACAAGTAGTACAATTTACATGAAAGACGCAGACAAATTAAAATAAATACGTTTTGCGTACAATTTGTCCGCTCAGTATATCGCTCTCTCATTTAATTCTTTCACACAGCCATTCACACATCTTTCATTCAAAATAGTATTTGGTTAAAATATATAAGTAAAGTTGAGGTAAGTGTTATTTCCCTTAGAAAAAACGGAATAGGCGATATTTTCCCTTTAAGATAATACGTACTTTTTGTACGATGACTCAAAAATGGTTTATAATTTACATAGAGAAAATGGCATAGGCTAATTTTATTTAACCTATGAATGGAAATACCTGTAATAATATAGTAGAAAATGAATAAATTACAGGTGAACACATTTTATATACATAATAATATAATACATATTCAATACTAAATTAATTAATTAACTAAGTAACTAAATCCAACGATGATGTGCGCGTTGTCCTCCTTTTGTTAGCGTATCGTGCCATGAATGTTAATAGTTGGTATGGCTGTCTCTTGAGTGTTGTCGTTGATGTAGTTCTATTTCGGCTGTTAGCAAAGTCTATTAGCCACAGCAAGTATGGAACGTTCTCAATGTCCAGTATAAGTGTTCTTCATGTTTTCGTGATCAATGTCAGTTCATTAGATGAAATCATTTCATAGTTAATGTTTCTTGCTCGGATTGGTCTTAGAGCTTTGATCGATGGTCCTATAGTTCTCAACATTTCACGTTTGTGGGTGTTTTACGTAACCTATTCACTGAGGTGTTATTACTTTTAACTGAAAGTTCTCTAGCAGGTGTAGAGTTACACTGTTATATGGTACGGAATAAAATATCACAATTTCTGGTATAGCGAATGGTAAATGTGCCAAATGTTATTCTGCTGGCGCATTCGTCTGCCGCGATAAAATATCAGCTATAATGTTATCAGTGCCTCTGATATGGCGGATTTCGAAGTCGAAATCTTGAAGAAGAAGACACCATCTTTGCAAACGATGGTTTTTGGGAACACCTTGCTTCAGTACCAACAAAGGCGAATCGTCGGTGAGTACAACGAAGTGGGCACCTAAGAGGAACTTAGACAATCTGAGCATAGAGAACAATAGACTCAATGCCTCCAATTCCACTGTAAAGTAACGGGTCTCTGCTTTCTTCAGCTTACGGCTTACGTAGAGAATTGGGTGTCTCACTCCATCCACTTCTTGCATTAAACATCCTCCAATTGCGATAGCACTCGAATCTGTGGTCAAAATAAAGGGTAAATCTATGTTTGGTAAACGTAAGACTGGTGGATTAGAAAAAATGCGTTTCAATCTGCATATTGCATCCTCTAAGCTGGTACTTTTACAAACTTTTGATGGATGATCTTTTGTTAACATATTCGAAAACACTGATGTAAGTTCTGCCCAATTTGGTATAAATTTAGAATAGTAGTTTATAAGACCTAATAAACTTCTAATTTGCTTCTTTGTGGTAGGAACTTCTAGATTGAGTATCTTCGAAACAATTTTCTCGTCTGTCAGCAGTTTGCCCTCAGAAATTCTATGACCAAGGAAGTCTATTTGTTTATAGCCTATTTCAACCTTGGAAGGTTTGATAGTAAGACCGAAAAGAAAGATTTGGTTGAAGACGTGTTTGAGTGTAAGTAAGTGAGAAGTTATATTAGAAGAATGAATGCAAATATCATCAATATAAGCTTGGACATCTTTAATTCCGTGCAATAGCAATCTAGTTAACCTCACAAATGTGGCGGGAGCGTTTTTCAGACCAAATGGAAGATATCTCCATTCGTACAAACCGAGAGGTGTGGCGAATGCTGTTATATGTCTAGAAGCAGGGTCTAGTGGTACTTGCCAATAACCTTTCGCTAAATCAACCTTTGAAAATAAGGATGATTGAGACATGTTTAAAATAAGGTTTTCACAGCTATTCATCGGCTCCGCATCCGTGGTGGTTATTGTGTTTAACCTTCGATAATCGATGCACAAACGAATTGTTTGGTCCTTCTTTTTCACCAGGACAATCGGTGAAGAATATTGAGATATAGACTTCTGAATTATTTTATTTTTCTCTAAATCCAAAATTTCCTTGTCTAAATTTGCTCTATAATGCAGAGGAATAGAATATGGTCTACATTTGACCGGTGTCAGATCTGTCAACACAATTGAATGTGTTATTTTGTCAGTCCGTCCAGGTTTGTTAGAGAAGATAGATTTATACTCGTTAAGGAGATTCAAAATGTCTTGTCGCTGCTGTTGTGTCAGAGTGTCAGAGATTTGTATGTCTTTTATACTAGCGTCGTCATTCATAATCGGTACTGGGATTTCAGTATTGTCTACGTCTGTCTGGTTTATCACAGATGCTACTGTTTGTAAATTGTCCTCAATGTCATTGTCGTCGTCGTCGAGATTAATCGTTGTCAATATGTCGTCAAATTGGTCGTCGCTGTCGTTATCACATATTGTAGGTAATGTACATATGTCTTCGTCGTCTTTGTTGTCGTAAGAGTGCGTCGTTAACGATGCTTCGTTTGTCGAGATGTCACTCAGTTGGGTCACTGTCGTTTCGTTTCTGTCATCAGTTAGCTGCGTCTGCTCACTCGTGTCAGTGTCCTGTCTGGCATAGTATGGTTTTAACATATTTACATGGAATATTTTAAACTTTCCATTCAAATCAATTTTTACCAGTTACTGACATATATCACATGATCTACAATAGGTTTTAATGTCTTGGCAAAATTTCGGCCAATAAAATTGGGTCAGGACCCTGGCTCTAGTTTTTTCATACCCCATATGACCTCCAAAAGGTGAATCATGGGCTATTTTTAGTACTTTCTCTCGATGTGCTTGTGGTAACACTACTTGCTGTATTGTGGACTGATCTCTAGTGTATAATCTAGTCAACACATTGTTGTTTAATGTAAATGACCACGATGCGTTTTTAGATAATTTTGGTTTAAGTCCTACTAACCTAAAATATGGTGAAAGTGTAGGATCTGATTTTTGTTCATCTCCAAAATTAGTTATGGTAGTGTTTGGTGCTGCAATTTCTAGTGACTCCTGCAGTTGGTCGGTGTGAGTTTTGTGAGTTGTCTGTCGTGTTATTGCATTCGTGTGTTGTGTGTGTTGTTGCACATCTACAGGCTTGGTACTTGGTAGATCGGTGGCATCCTCAATTCGAGGTTTTAAATTGGTCGTATCATTGACAGATTCGACCGCCCCTGCATCATACACCTCGGTGAATTCTTTCTGAATCACTTCATTGGTTGTCTCCCTTGTCCTTTTGGCAGATTGAGACAAGCATGAATGGTGTTTCTCTTTCGGATCGCTGTTTGGGTGTTGTATACCGTTTTTCCGCTCCCAATCTCTGATTTCCTTTTCAGAGCAAGGTCGTATGTTGGGCAGGTTCCCAAGTATAATATCGGCGACCGGATTTTCTAGGGCTGCGCACAATACTAGTCCTGATATGAACGGTGTTCGAATTTCGACAAGAGCAAGGGGGTATTTCTCTATAGTGCCTGAGAATGTGCGACAAGTTACGTGTTTGTGTGTATAGTCCTTGTCGTTGATTAATGTTTTCTTAATCCCACAGAGCGTTGCGCCGGAATCACGAATTAATGTGCACTTTTTGTTATTTACAAACCCTGTTGAAAAATTAAGCTTGCCTGTAGAAGATAAGGCAGCATTGGCTGTTTCATTTCAAATAGGGATAGTGTGGCCACATAGTAATGTTGTGTCAAGTTGGAATTTCGTACAGGTGTTACACTTACTGTCTGTAATGGTGTCAATAATGTGCACCGCATTCCCTAGCTCACTCAAACTTTCGCTTTGATTGTCACACTCATTCAGTAACTCAATATCTTCCTCTGAGGAACTTTCAACCAGTGCAGCATTGGCCTGTTTTAGTAATTTTCGGCCATCACAAAAGCGACTAAAGTGCCCAAAGCTGCTGCAAAAATAGCATTTGACCGCTCTCTGGTACGCATTTCTTTTGTTTTTCTCCTTCTCCACAATCATTTTGAGGTGATGAGGATAGTTAGGCGATTTATCGCACATAGCGTATTGTTCGTGCGTCAAACTACAATATTGGCACTTAACTGGCTTCCTGACATTTGAACGTGGTTTAAACTTGCCTTCAGCTGGTTTCGAGTATTTAGTATTTACCACTGCTGCTGTTTCGTTCTGACCTAGGTTTAATTGGAAAATATCTTTGTTCGCTGTGAAAAATGCGTTCCCCTTTGTCTCTACATCCTGAATACTCCTACAGTCCATTTGTTTCAAAAACTTAGCAAACGGTGTGGGGATTGTACTAATTATTTTATCAATAATAATGAGTTCTTTTAGTTTGTCATGGCTATTGTTAGTCTTAGCCGAGTTAATCCACTTTGTGCTCACATCCTGAACTGTCGATACGTAATCTATGAAGGTTTGATTTGGTTGAGGGGATAATTTAGCGAACTGTTGTTGGTAACCTGCAGTATCTAAAGAGAAATGTTGGAGAATGCGTTGTTTTAAGTAGTCATAATCTTTTCTCATTTCCTGTGGCACTGTTTCTATTACTTTCAAAGGTTCTAGAGCTAAGTTTCTCATTAAAATAAATGACCAATCTGATTTTATGATCTTATGGTAGGACATTAAACACTCAAAATTTTCCAGGTATGCACTGATGGAATCTCCTGAGCAGAATGCTTTCACGAGGCCTTTATACTTATTATATTTCTGTTCTTCCTCTTTGCTTCTTAATTTATTTACAGATATTTCTACGTTGGACTCAATCTCCATCTGTTTTAATTTTATTTGTGTATCGGCATTCAATTGGGCTTGTTTGGCCGCCGCCTCAAGCTCTAATTGTTTCTCTTGAGCCTGTAATTGCATTTTCTTCTCTTCAGATTGTAGTTGCATCTGCATCTTCTTCTCTTCTGCCTCCATTTGCATTTTCTTTTCTTCAGATTGTAGTTGCATCTGCATCCTTTTCTCTTCTGCCTCCATTTGCATCTTCTTATCTTCTGCCTCACTTTGCCTCTTCTTTTCTTCTCGTTCTATCGCTCTTTCTTCACGGGCAATGTTCTCTGCGTGCGTCTTCTGTGCCCATTCTGACAGTTTCTCTTCTTTATAACCTAATTTAATACCTTGCTCAATACATTTATCTAAAGTAGACATCTTGACTTTTACTTGTTGGTAATTTTACTGAAGTTAAATCCCTTAGAAAAATGTTGGGGAGTAGAAAATTTAGTTATCTCCCTTAATAATTACATGCGCAAATCCAAATGCAAAGTTATGTTGGTTACAAGGTCATGAATATACATACAAATCAATGCAAAGCAAAATGATGCATGGATGGATGGTGATAAGTACCGCTTAGGGTTGCAATGGGCATGATGTGAAACTTATCTTATGATCCCAGAACTTGTGAATGTTGTCTTGTACTTTCGCCACTTTTGGATAGTTCACATAGGTTACACACCACACAAAAAGGCCTCACAATTCGCGGAACAATCTGCTTGTAGAATGAAAAAACATTAGTAACAGTCAAAAAATGTTACAGTCATGTCAAAATAGTTTATCGTACTAACATCATTGAGAGACTAGCTGCAGAGGGACTCATATTAATATTAGTTGATCACTAGATAGATGCACATTCGTTAAACTTCTTCAAACATCAATTTGATATGATTAATTTACTATTTTACTTGGCAATCAATAGCCGTTTATATGTAAAGCTTATGCCAAAACCGGAGCTTAGCCCCCAAAAAGCCTGTCAGCGTGTTGTATGTCTAGGTATCTGAGCTCGGGCTCACACAGGCAACAATAACTCAGTTAGCTATAATATCTAACATTTATTGTATTTCAATATACAGTGCGTTGGCGCAGTGGGTTTAACAAGCCCGCACTGGATTGCATATCACAGAGGTTTAACATCATCACACAGCTTAACATCATCAAACATTCTAAGCATACTATCTAGCATAAGTCTATAAACCCCACATGGGTCTAAACTATAGAGTCTAAACTATTGAGTCCCTCTAAGGCAGGCCCTGTTGCCTCTTCGATGTCCCGTCTCTCTCTGCCCATCCACACGTGTCGCAATCCGACACGGGTGGTAACTCTGTTCGAGTTCCTCGTGGACCCCGCAATAGGCGGGCCACATCAGTGTCCACGGGACAGTGGACTCACTGACCAGTCCTTCGAGAAGGTTCTGGAATACTCTGGCCTTCGAGGGTCTTACTTCTTTCCCTTTGGGCGGGAGTTGTAGCCCTTGGTTAATCTCTATTAACTAATGTTAGTTTACCAGATAATATGACTAATGTGAGGCTGTGACAGAGAGTTGTAAAAGAATTGATGTTGAGTGGCCAGACCAAGGCGAATCTTAACAGAATTGATGTTGAGTGGCCAGACCAAGGAGAGTCGTAACAGAATTGATGTTGAGTGGCCAGATCAAGGAGAGTCGTAACAGAATTGATGTTGAGTGGCCAGATCAAGGAGAGTTGTAACAGAATTGATGTTGAGTGGCCAGATCACGGAGAGTCGTAACAGAATTGATGTTGAGTGGCCAGATCAAGAAGAGTCGTAACAGAATTGATGTTGAGTGGCCAGACCAAGGAGAGTTGTAACAGAATTGATGCTGAGTGGCCAGACCAAGGAGAGTTGTAACAGAATTGATGTTGAGTGGCCAGATCAAGGAGAGTCGTAACAGAATTGATGTTGAGTGGCCAGATCAAGGAGAGTTGTAACAGAATTGATGTTGAGTGGCCAGACCAAGGAGAGTTGTAACAGAATTGATGTTGAGTGGCCAGACCAAGGATAGTCATAACAGAATTGATGTTGAGTGGCCAGATCAAGGAGAGTTGTAACAGAATTGATGTTGAGTGGCCAGACCAAGGAGAGTCGTAACAGAATTGATGTTGAGTGGCCAGATAAAGGAGAGTTGTAACAGAATTGATGTTGAGTGGCCAGACCAAGGAGAGTCGTAACAGAATTGATGTTGAGTGGCCAGATCAAGGAGAGTCGTAACAGAATTGATGTTGAGTGGCCAGACCAAGGAGCGTTGTAACAAAATAGATGTTGAGTGGCCAGACCAAGGAGGGTCGTAATAGAATTGACGTTGAGTGGCCAGACCAAGGAGAGTCGTAATAGAATTGACGTTGAGTGGCCAGACCAAGGAGAGTTGTAACAAAATAGATATTGAGTAGCCTGTGTAAGGATAGTCATAGCAGAATTGATGCAGAACACCAAGACCAAGATCTATGGAGAGATACATGGACTTCCAGCATCAAACATGGCGGTTAGGCATTGAACCGCTACGGCCTCTGCAGAATTTATCCTTGTGGCTGCAGTTTGCATTCGCATTTTCCTATTGGACTGGTAGTATATGGTTCCGTCGCCCTGCTACTGTATGAGTGCGTGGCGCGACTCTGTGAGCTGTGAAATTCATGTGGAATACCTTTACATCTGTCCGCTGTTGATTGCACAGTGAACTGCATGTTCGGGACAATGGCCAGCTGTCACTGAATTGACTGATTTGCGTTTTCGGTTCACGAGTGCATTTTTCAGGAGACTCCTGGGAGTTGACGCTGGAGCTACGGAGTTCATGCTTTATGCTTTTGACGGGTCGCCCTGCAGAAAGATACCGCGCCATGTGAGAAAACCCGGGCCAATGCAGTAATTCTGGTGACTGCCGATTCCATCGACGATGAACTGTAATTTTCGTGGAGGACGTTTGTGTTGGCATTCTGGCGGCGGCATTATGCACAGTGTACCTGTGCGGGCTGTTGGCTTGCCGAGACTCCTATCTGTTCCACTTTTCACATTGGACAGTGGGGAGCATTTTGTGTGATATTCACTGGCACAGGAAAGGAGGATAATGGGGACGACCCGTTGCCGTGAAGTTGGAATCGCGACTAACTAATTAACTAACTAACACGGACGCCGTCGCCATTTGGCAGGACATCAATCATTCAATCAGGTCTGTCTCCACAATGGTCTCTACAATGATAGTTAGCTGTAAAATGAATCTCCAACACTGCCTGTCTCTCGCCCTGACTGTACATTCTGTCAGATTGCTGTTAGTCCATCTCTGGTTAATCTTCCCATTTGTATCGTGATTTACCTCTTGCTCGCTTGCCTTCAACCAATTCCAATTCCAATTCCAATTTTTCGAAACAAATTCGGTCTCATCAAACCTGCTTCCTCAGCGTTGGTTATTGTAGAGATCCGTGGTTGTGTGGATTGTTGGTCCTAATTCATACTGGTTTTATTGGTTCCGCTCTGTTTGTCGGATAAGGTCATTTTGTGCTGTCTGGTTATTTTCTTCTGTCTTATGCTGTTTTGTTCTCACCGGGGCTGGTCCCGGTCACGTTCAGTTCTCATAAGGACTCGGTATTGGCAAAGGCAGAGAGTTTAAGTGCAGTCTCAAGTTGTGCCTCCCCCGGTCAGCTGCCCGTCCTCCTCTACGTTCGCTTTCTTGTTTTCGTCATCGGTGTATGTGTTGGTGCGACAACAAGACGACCAAGTCTTCCTGTCATCCCCGTTCAGGAGCCTTTCCGTAAGAGCCAACTCACCATCCTGCCATTCACCCCGTTTTGTAAGGATATATATGTATATATACGCACATGCATTTTTTTTTAAATAAACATAAAAATGTATACAATGTAGGGAGGTTATGTGGCCTTCCCAGTTCTGCAGATGAACTGTCTGACCAGCCTCTGTATTTCTGGGTTGCTGTTTGTGTGTAGGCACTCCGTCAATGTCATTGGAGTCCCAGTTTTGACGAAGTGATCTATTAGCCTTCAACCTCTTCAATATTGTTTTTATAAGAGTTTTATATCTTTTAAGGTGGCAAAAATATTTCACTTGCCTCTTTTTTCTTTCAACTCTTTTAATTCCCAGTTTGTTTGTTATAGAACCGCTGTATTTCATTATTTTACGACATATTCGTCTGTATACCCATATCTGCAGGGCCTCTAGGAAGACTGGTCACATTTCTACTTGTACTCTGCTGCGTGGTCTCGAGGTATGGTGTCCGCCTGGAGTTCTGGAGGCCCTGGGTTCAAGCCCCGGTGAGGACCGGGATTTATTTCAGGTGGACTTCTAGTAATAAAATTTCCCCTGGTCTCTGGGTAGTGAGATCGGACGCCCGTGTGTATTGTTGCGCACGTAAAAAATCACTTGGCAGTTGGAAATCGAAAAAGAGAAGCTAACGGCGCTGCCCGGGCAAAATGTCGAATTAAAAATCTACCCAAAGTATTTCAGGATCTTCGCCGGTGCTACGGAGTTCGTGCACTGAGCTGAGTTTCTCCAGACTCAGGTTTGAGTTAGGAGTAGAACGGAGTACTTATGGGTTATACTCGTGTGCCGTGATGTTGATCCATCGACTAAACTAATCTAAACAAAACTAAACTAAACTAAATTAAACTAAACTAAACTAAACTAAACTAAAATCCTTGTACTCAGACCTACACAAATGTGTTTGTCCTAACACGTCACATGTCCACAAGTAGTTTCTGCTTTGGGATTTTACAGAACTTAATGTGGAATCAGTGCAACTAGTGTTTACAATATCAGTGTTTACCATGTCAATGTTTACAATGTCAGTGTTTACCATGTCAATGTTTACAATGTCAGTGTTTACAATGTCAGTGTTTACCGTGTCAGTGTTTACCATGTCAATGTTTACAATGTCAGTGTTTACCATGTCAGTGTTTACCATGTCAGTGTTTACTATGTCAGTGTTTACTATGTCCGTGTTTACTATGTCAGTGTTTACCGTGTCAATGTTTATTATGTCAGTGTTTACTATGTCAATGTTTACCATTTCAATGTTTACTATGTCAGTGTTTACTATGTCAGTGTTTACCATGTCAATGTTTACAATGTCAATGTTTACCATGTCAGTGTTTACCATGTCAGTGTTTACTATGTCAGTGTTTACCATGTCAATGTTTACCATGTCAATGTTTACAATGTCAATGTTTACCATTTCAATGTTTACTATGTCAGTGTTTACTATGTCAGTGTTTACCATGTCAATGTTTACAATGTCAATGTTTACCATGTCAGTGTTTACCATGTCAGTGTTTACTATATCAGTGTTTACCATGTCAATGTTTACCATGTCAATGTTTACCATGTCAGTGTTTACTATGTCAGTGTTTACTATGTCAGTGTTTACTATGTCAGTGTTTACCATGTCAATGTTTACAATGCCAATGTTTACCATGTCAGTGTTTACTATGTCAGTGTTTACCATGTCAATGTTTACTATTTCAATGTTTACTATGTCAATGTTTACTATGTCAATGTTTATTATGTCAGTGTTTCCTATGTCAGTGTTTATCATGTCAATGTTTACCATGTCAATGTTTACCATGTCAGTGTTTACCATGTCAGAGTTTACTATGTCAATGTTTACTATGTGAATGTTTACAATGTCAGTGTTTACTATGTCAGTGTTTACTATGTCAATGTTTACCATGTCAGTGTTTTACTATGTCAGTGTTTACTATGTCAGTGTTTACTATGTCAATGTTTACTATGTCAATGTTTACTATGTCATTGTTTACTATGTCAATGTTTACCATGTCAGTGTTTACTAGGTCAGTGTTTACTATGTCAATGTTTACCATGTCAATGTTTACCATGTCAATGTTTGCCATGTCAGTGTTTACCATGTCAATGTTTACTATAACAATGTTTACTATGTCAATGTTTACAATGTTAGTGTTTACTATGTCAGTGTTTACTATGTCAATGTTTACAATGTCAATGTTTACTATGTCAATGTTTACTATGTCAATGTTTACAATGTCAATGTTTACCATGTCAATGTTTACTATGTCAGTGTTTACTATGTCAATGTTTACCATGTCAGTTTTTACCATGTCAATGTTTACTATGTCAGTGTTTACTATGTCAGTGTTTACCATGACAGTGTTTACTATGTCAGTTTTTACCATGTTAGTGTTTACTATGTCAATGTTTACTATGTCAGTGTTTACCATGTCAATGTTTACTATGTCAGTGTTTACTATGTCAGTGTTTACTATGTCAATGTTTACGATGTCAATGTTTACTATGTCAATGTTTACAATGTCAGTGTTTACCATATCAGTGTTTACCATGTCATAGTTTACTATGTCAGTGTTTACTATGTCAGTGTTTACCATGTCAGTGTTTACCATGTCAGTGTTTACTATGTCAGTGTTTATTATGTAAATGTTTACCATGTCAGTGTTTACTATGTCAGTGTTTACCATGCCAATGTTTACTATGTCAATGTTTACTGTGTCAGTGTTTACCATGTCAATGTTTACCATGTCAGTGTTTACCATGTCAATGTTTACCATGTCAATGTTTACTATGTCAGTGTTTACCATGTCAGTGTTTACTATGTTAGTGTTTACCATGTCAGTGTTTACTATGTCAATGTTTACTATATCAGTGTTTACCATGTCAATGTTTAATATGTCAGTGTTTACTATGTCAGTGTTTAATATGTCAATGTTTACCATGTCAATGTTTACTATGTCAATGTTTACAATGTCAGTGTTTACTATGTCAATGTTTACTATGTCAGTGTTTACTATCTCTGTGTTTACTATGTCAGTGTTTACCATGTCAATGTTTATTATGTCAGTGTTTACTATGTCAATGTTTACCATTTCAATGTTTACTATGTCAGTGTTTACAATGTCAGTGTTTACTATGTCAGTGTTTACCATGTCAATGTTTACCATGTCAGTGTTTAACATGTCAGTGTTTACTATGTCAGTGTTTACTATGTCAGTGTTTACCATATCAGTGTTTATTATGTCAGTGTTTACCATGTGAATGTTTACCATGTCAATGTTTACTATGTCAATGTTTACTATGACAATGTTTATTATGTCAGTGTTTACCATGTCAATGTTTACCATGTCAATGTTTATATTGTCAGTGTTTACTATGTCAGTGTTTATCATGTCAATGTTTACCATGTCAGTGTTTACCATGTCAGAGTGTACTATGTCAATGTTTACTATGTCAATCTTTACTATCCCCTCTGCTGTGTGTCCACCGTGACGAGGTAGAGGGGCTTGAGCGTCCCAATGACCCCAAGAGCTATGCCGACGGTAGCACAGCTACTGGTAGGGCCACCCATGTCGGACAGGTCAAGGGAGAGGGACCAGACGAAGAGACACACAAGCCTGCTGCCTTGTAGGTAGACTGGGGACAGTCAAAGGCTAGGGAAAGCACCCCGAACAAATGCTTGTCGAAATCGGATGTACTGAGCCACAGGCTTGACAAAGCAGTGCAACGTAAAACCTGCTGCCTTGTAGGTAGACTGGGGACAGTCAAAGGCTAGGGAAAGCATCCCGAATAAATGCTTGTCGAAATCGGATGTACTGAGCCACAGGCTTGACAAAGCAGTGCAACGTAACTTAATTCATGATGTCACAAATCAAAATTAATCGTTATGGTGCTAATCCCGTGAAGTCCCATCAGGCGGCGATAGTGCCGGGCCCCCTGCCTCGAGGGGGTCCACCCATGACTACTGGTGGTCACCTTCCCCTGTGCTGTGGAGTCAAGGCACAGAGGAGTAGGTTAAGAGCTATTGACCAAATACCCCGGACACTCAACATACTACAGTGCAATGCCGAAGGAGTTAACAAGAAGAAAGACTCCCTAACACAGCGTCTTCATAAAGATAGAATAGATGTGGCATGCATTCAAGAGACACACCTCAACGCCAATCACAAATTCTCAGTCAGAGGATATCAGGCCACACGTTTCGACCGCGAAGGACACAAAGGAGGAGTTCTAATACTTACACGAAATACAATACCTTGCAACGAAGTATCTGTGATCTCTGACAACCAAACGGAAATTATAGGTGTTGATATAATGATAAAGGACGTGAAAATAAGAATCTACAATCTGTATAGCCCAGCAGATAAGGACCTTACACTCTCAAACATGAAAATAACTGACACAAACTGCATTATTGTCGGAGACTTTAATAGCCGTTCAGAAAGATGGGGATACCCAGATACTGACAAAAGAGGAGATGAATTGGAGGACTGGGAAATAGACTCAAATCTCCATCTACTCAACAAAGCGGATGACACACCGAGCTTCTACTCCAGAAGATGGCTTACCACTTCTACTCCAGACTTAGCTTTCTGCACAGGAGACATCCTCCACAAAATCGATCGCCATGTGCTGGACCAATTAGCAGGTAGTGACCACAGACCAATCAAGCTTGTAATGAATATGGAGTATGTTCCACAGGAGCAAAAGCCCTTGCCCCGCTGGAATTACAAACGAGCAGATTGGGACAGATTTGCCATACTAACAGACAAATATTGTGAAAACATAAATACACGATATGGCAACATAAAGCAAATGGTGGAAAGTCTAAACAGAGCGATAATACAGGCAGCCACTAAGTCCATTCCTAGAGGAGCGAGGAAAAATTACAAACCATACTGGACTGAAGAACTACAAAGTTTGGAGGACAAAGTTGAAGATGCTAGGAAGACAGCAGAGAGAGAACAAACAATTGAAGCGAACATCTCTCTCAAAGCCATCTCAGCAAAATATAAAAGAACAGTAAATCAAACAACAAGAGATTGTTGGAGGGAAAAAACAGAAAACCTGAATTTTGACAGGGATGGAAACAAACTATGGAAACTAGTGAAAGCCATGAACAATGAAGGACCTAGAAACAAACAAATAACAATTAAACAAGGAAATGCCTTGCTTACAGGAAAAAAGGCTGCAAATGCACTAATGGAACACTATGCAAATGCAAACCACATTGATATTACAACCGAACAGAAGGAAGCAATCAAAGACAAACAGATACATCATAGAAATACAGAGACAGCAGCAGAATATATGATGGCAAATCTAACAATGGAAGAAATGGAACAGGCAATGAATACCCTAAAAAAGAAGAAATCACCAGGAAAGGATGGAATCACAAATGAAATGCTAATAGGACTAGGCTCCAAGGCAAAGAAGAAACTACTAGCAGTCCTAAATAACAGCTGGAAGAGAGGAATAGTCCCACAGGCATAGAAGGAAGCTATACTAATACCAGTCCCAAAGAAAGGAAAAGACCTGGAAGAACCAAATGGCTATCGACCTATCAGTCTACTTAGCTGTGTAGGAAAATTAATGGAACGCATTATCAATGGCAGGCTAACATGGCATCTGGAAGAAAACCAACTCTTAACACCACACCAAGCAGGATTCAGAAAGTACAGATCCACTGAAGATCAAATAACCTATATAGCTCAGGAAATAGAGGATGCCTTCCAAGAGAAAAAGCACACACTAGCAGTCTGGATAGATTTAGAAAAAGCATTTGATAAAGTATGGAAGGAAGGACTGAAAGTAAAACTGCAAACCATGCTTGTTTGTGGAAAAATGTATAAATGGATCAGCCACTACCTTGAGAACAGAACTGCCAGGACAAAAGTACAAGGACAAACAAGCAAAATGATGCTGTTGGAGCAAGGTGTCCCCCAAGGAGGAGTTCTTTCACCAACATTATTCCTAGCATATATAAATGACATCACAGAAAATTTTCCAGCCAGAGTACACACATCCTCCTTTGCAGATGACCTAGCCATATGGACATCTGAAGAATATATTACTTATTAGTACAGCTAACAGCAGAATACAGCAAGCCTTATTAGCGCTAGAGGACTGGTCAAAATCATGGCTAGTGAAGATAAGTGAGGAGAAAACAACATGCACAGTGTTCTCCCTCTCAAATAAAACTCAGCAACCTAAGCTGGTATTGAATGGAAAAATATTGCGCCATGAAGAAAATCCAAACTATCTAGGAGTCACCTTTGATCGTCGCCTGACATGGAAGACACAGGTTGAGAAAAATCGAACAAGAGCAAGGCAGAGAATGGCAATCATGAAAAAGCTTGCTGGTACAACATGGGGAGCAGATGAGAAAGTTCTCAAGAAGTTATATACTGGACGGGTGAGGCCAGTACTGGAATATGGCATTGCAGCTTGGGCAACAGCAGCTAAGTCAAACTTTAACAAAATAAGTAGAGTCCAAAACCAAGGAATGCGAATCATAACTGGAAGCCTGAAGACAACGCCTATTAATGAACTAGAAAAGATCACTTGTTTACAACGAATGCAGGATAGAAGAGATAGCAGAGCCCAGCAACATGCAGAAAAATTTAGAAGATTGACAGACCACCCTATGTACAACAGATTTAATGGTTTTGGAAAGGGAAGACTGAAGCGTAGCAACTTTGTAGAAACTGCAAAACGAAGGATTAGGGCAGATCCTATACTTAACATATCAACAGTCAAGCCCAATTACAATGCACACAAGTTCCCAGCTTGGAGACAGCAGCAACTGCCTGAGATGATAGAAAACATTCCTGGTATTGAGAAAAAGAACACTCAGCATGAAACCGAAAGAAGAGAAATAACCATAAACTACATAAAAGAACATTACCCAAGCAGGAATTGGACCCATGCATATACAGATGGATCAGCCAAAAATTCAATAGAGAATGGAGGAGGAGGAATTCTCCTAAATTTAACAAATGGAGTGAAAAAAACACATTCAATGGCAACTGGAAAATTTTCAAGTAACTTCAAAGCGGAGGTAGAGGCTCTGAAAACTGCAGCAGAAATGCTCCTGATGGAGGAAAATAAAGAGAAGCAAATAGCTATCTTCACAGATGCAAAGTCAGCTGTCTCAATACTGAAGAGCAATAACAGCACAGAACTAGCTGACCTAAGAGCAACACTCCATGGTCTATGCCAGAAATCCAAAAAAGTTGTAATACAGTGGATCCCATCACATTGCAGTATACCTGGAAATGAAGAGGCTGACAGACTGGCAAAAGAGGGCGGACGACTACCACAGCCTGACATAGACATAACCTAATAATGAGGCAAAGAGGTTGATAAAAAGCACTTATAGAACCAAATGGGAATCAGAGCACCCAGGCCATCAGAAGGATGATGCATATTACAAACTCGACCGAAGAGAACAAGTAGCAATCTTCAGACTCCGCACAGGACATAACAGGCTGAAATACCACTTGTTCAATAAACTAAAGATAGGAGATACCGATGAATGTAATTGTAGAACTGGAAAAATGACAGCAAAACATTTGCTGCAGGATTGCCCAACGTATGCAGAACAGAGAAAGATATTTTGGCCCACACCTGCTTCATCTGAGGATAAGCTCTATGGAGATATCAACAAGCTCAAGTTGACCGCAGCTTACTTTAACTACATACAGGTTGACATTTAAAGGTGCATGAAGACCCAGAGGCATGAAATGGAATATTGCTTGGATAGCAAATCCATTACGTGGAAAGTCCGAATCAAAAGCCCATTGTGTGGGCTTCATAAAAGGTGGAAAAGTGTCCTAGTGGCACGAAATGGAATATTGCTTGGATAGCAAATCCATTACATGGAAAGTCCGAATCGAAAGCTCACTGTGTGGATGTCATCTGCAGACTGCATACTTCTGGTTTCCAGAAAAACAGCCTATGGTGAACGGAAGGCCCAATATACGGAAGTGAGGCTAAGCAGCCATGTGCAGGACGTGACGATTCCTTGGGTGAGCCCAGTACCAGAGCGCTATGTATCGGCTCTGCAAGTATGGAAGCCTCCTTGGATGGCGGGGAATGCCCATGGTCTGCCCCTGCCTTCCCTTGAGGGCTGACCAGGATCTTTGGCTGTTCTATATGGGCCAGCTGGGATGGGGGATAACACCACAACAGTGAGAGTCAAACGTCCTAAGAAACCCCCGGGAAGGTTAACCCGGTCAACAAATGCCCGCAGAAGTCGGATGTGTCGGCCTAACGGCGCAAGAAAGCAGCTCTGCTGTAAACAGGCACAACGCAATCACATCCGAAAAAAAAACTCCGGATAATCGCAGAAGAAGAAGAAGAATCTTTACTATGTCAATGTTTACTATGTCAATGTTTACAATGTCAGTGTTTGCTATGTCAGTGTTTACTATGTCAATGTTTACCATGTCAGTGTTTACTATGTCAGTGTTTACTATGTCAGTGTTTACCTTGTCAATGTTTACTATGTCAATGTTTAATATGTCAATGTTTACTATGTCAGTGTTTACTATGTCAATGTTTACCATGTCAGTGTTTACTAGGTCAGTGTTTACTATGTCAGTGTTTACCATGTCAATGTTTACCATGTCAATGTTTACCATGTCAATGTTTGCCATGTCAGTGTTTACCATGTCAATGTTTACTATGTCAGTGTTTACTATGTCAATGTTTACAATGTCAGTGTTTACTCTGTCAGTGTTTACTATGTCAGTGTTTACAATGTCAGTGTTTACTATGTCAATGTTTACTATGTCAGTGTTTACTATGTCAATGTTTACCATGTCAGTGTTTACCATGTCAATGTTTATTATGTCAGTGTTTACTATGTAAGTGTTTACCATGTCAGTGTTTACTATGTCAGTGTTTACCATGTCAGTGTTTACTGTGTCAGTGTTTATTATGTTAATGTTTACCATGTCAGTGTTTACTATGTCAGTGTTTACCATGTCAATGTTTACAATGTCAATGTTTACCATGTCAATGTTTACCATGTCAGTGTTTACTATGTCAGTGTTTACCATGTCAATGTTTACCATGTCAATGTTTACCATGTCAGTGTTTACTATGTCAGTGTTTACTATGTCAGTGTTTACTATGTCAGTGTTTACCATGTCAATGTTTACAATGCCAATGTTTCCTATGTCAGTGTTTATCATGTCAATGTTTACCATGTCAATGTTTACCATGTCAGTGTTTACCATGTCAGAGTTTACTATGTCAATGTTTACTATGTCAATGTTTACTATGTCAATGTTTACAATGTCAGTGTTTACTATGTCAGTGTTTACTATGTCAATGTTTACCATGTCAGTGTTTTACTATGTCAGTGTTTACTATGTCAGTGTTTACTATGTCAATGTTTACTATGTCAATGTTTACTATGTCATTGTTTACTATGTCAATGTTTACCATGTCAGTGTTTACTAGGTCAGTGTTTACTATGTCAATGTTTACCATGTCAATGTTTACCATGTCAATGTTTTCCATGTCAGTGTTTACCATGTCAATGTTTACTATGTCAATGTTTACTATGTCAATGTTTACAATGTTAGTGTTTACTATGTCAGTGTTTACTATGTCAATGTTTACAATGTCAATGTTTACTATGTCAATGTTTACTATGTCAATGTTTACAATGTCAATGTTTACAATGTCAATGTTTACTATGTCAATGTTTACTATGTCAATGTTTACCATGTCAGTTTTTACCATGTCAATGTTTACTATGTCAGTGTTTACTATGTCAGTGTTTACCATGACAGTGTTTACTATGTCAGTTTTTACTATGTCAATGTTTACTATGTCAGTGTTTACCATGTCAATGTTTACTATGTCAGTGTTTACTATGTCAGTGTTTACTATGTCAATGTTTACGATGTCAATGTTTACTATGTCAATGTTTACAATGTCAGTGTTTACCATATCAGTGTTTACCATGTCATAGTTTACTATGTCAGTGTTTACTATGTCAGTGTTTACCATGTCAGTGTTTACCATGTCAGTGTTTACTATGTCAGTGTTTATTATGTAAATGTTTACCATGTCAGTGTTTACTATGTCAGTGTTTACCATGCCAATGTTTACTATGTCAATGTTTACTGTGTCAGTGTTTACCATGTCAATGTTTACCATGTCAGTGTTTACCATGTCAATGTTTACCATGTCAATGTTTACTATGTCAATGTTTACCATGTCAGTGTTTACTATGTTAGTGTTTACCATGTCAGTGTTTACTATGTCAATGTTTACTATATCAGTGTTTACCATGTCAATGTTTAATATGTCAGTGTTTACTATGTCAGTGTTTAATATGTCAATGTTTACCATGTCAATGTTTACTATGTCAATGTTTACAATGTCAGTGTTTACTATGTCAATGTTTACTATGTCAGTGTTTACTATCTCTGTGTTTACTATGTCAGTGTTTACCATGTCAATGTTTATTATGTCAGTGTTTACTATGTCAATGTTTACCATTTCAATGTTTACTATGTCAGTGTTTACAATGTCAGTGTTTACTATGTCAGTGTTTACCATGTCAATGTTTACCATGTCAGTGTTTAACATGTCAGTGTTTACTATGTCAGTGTTAGTATGTCAGTGTTTACTATGTCAGTGTTTACCATGTCAGTGTTTACTATGTCAATGTTTACAATGTCAGTGTTTACTATGTCAGTATTTACTATGTCAATGTTTACCGTGTCAAGGTTTACAATGTCAGTGTTTACTATGTCAATTTTTACTATGTCAGTGTTTACTATGTCAATGTTTACTATGTCAGTGTTTACTATGTCAGTGTTTACCATGTCAGTGTTTACTATGTCAGTGTTTACCATGTCAGTGTTTACTATGTCAGTGAATTATTATGTAAGTGTTTACCATGTCAGTGTTTACTATGTCATTGTTTACCATGCCAATGTTTACTATGTCAATGTTTACCATGTCAATGTTTACCATGTCAATGTTTACCATGTCAGTGTTTACCATGTCAATGTTTACCATGTCAATGTTTACTATGTCAGTGTTAGTATGTCAGTGTTTACTATGTCAGTGTTTACCATGTCAGTGTTTACTATGTCAATGTTTACTATATCAGTGTTTACCGTGTCAATGTTTACTATGTCAGTGTTTACTATGTCAGGGTTTACTATGTCAATTTTTACAATGTCAGTGTTTACTCTGTCAGTGTTTAATATGTCAGTGTTTACAATGTCAGTGTTTGCTATGTCAATGTTTACTATGTCAGTGTTTATTATGTCAATGTTTACCATGTCAGTGTTTACCATGTCAATGTTTATTATGTCAGTGTTTGCCGTGTCAGTGTTTACCATGTCAATGTTTACTATGTCAGTGTTTACCATGTCAGTGTTTACTATGTCAGTGTTTATTATGTAAATGTTTACCATGTCAGTGTTTACTATGTCAGTGTTTACCATGCCAATGTTTACTATGTCAATGTTTACCATGTCAGTGTTTACCATGTCAGAGGTTACTATGTCAATGTTTACTATGTCATTGTTTACAATGTCAGTGTTTACTATGTCAGTGTTTACTATGTCAGTGTTTACTATGTCAGTGTTTACCATGTCAATGTTTACTATGTCAATGTTTACTATGTCAGTGTTTACTATGTCAATGTTTACCATGTCAGTGTTTACTATGTACGTGTTTACTAGGTCAGTGTTTACCATGTCAGTGTTTACCATGTCAGTGTTTACTATATCAGTGTTTACTATGTCAATGTTTACAATGTCAGTGTTTATTATGTCAATGTTTACTACGTCAATGTTTAAAATGTCAGTATTTACTCTGTCAGTGTTTACTATGTCAGTGTTTACCATGTCAGTGTTTACTATGTAAATGTTTACCATGTCAGTGTTTACTATGTCAGTGTTTACCATGTCAATGTTTACTATGTCAATGTTTACTATGTCAATGTTTACCATGTCAATGTTTACCATGTCAGTGTTTACCATGTCAGTGTTTACTATGTCAGTGTTTACCTTGTCAATGTTTACTATGTCAATGTTTACTATGTCAATGTTTACTATGTCAGTGTTTACCATGTCAATGTTTACCATGTCAGTGTTTACTAGGTCAGTGTTTACTATGTCAGTGTTTACCATGTCAATGTTTACCATGTCAATGTTTACCATGTCAATGTTTGCCATGTCAGTGTTTACCATGTCAATTTTTACTATGTCAGTGTTTACTATGTCAATGTTTACAATGTCAGTGTTTACTCTGTCAGTGTTTACTATGTCAGTGTTTACAATGTCAGTGTTTACTATGTCAATGTTTACTATGTCAGTGTTTACTATGTCAATGTTTACCATGTCAGTGTTTACCATGTCAATGTTTATTATGTCAGTGTTTACCATGTCAGTGTTTACCATGTCAGTGTTTACCATGTCAGTGTTTACTATGTCAGTGTTTACCATGACAGTGTTTACTATGTCAGTGTTTATTATGTAAATGTTTACCATGTCAGTGTTTACTATGTCAGTGTTTACCATGCCAATGTTTACTATGTCAATGTTTACCATGTTAATGTTTAACATGTCAGTGTTTACCATGTCAATGTTTACTATGTCAGTGTTTACTATGTCAGTGTTAGTATGTCAGTGTTTACTATGTCAGTGTTTACCATGTCAGTGTTTACTATGTCAATGTTTACAATGTCAGTGTTTACTATGTCAGTATTTACTATGTCAATGTTTACCGTGTCAATATTTACAATGTCAGTGTTTACTATGTCAATTTTTACTATGTCAGTGTTTACTATGTCAATGTTTACCATATCAGTGTTTACCATTTCAATTTTTACTATGTCAGTGTTTACTATGTCAGTGTTTACCATGTCAGTGTTTACTATGTCAGTGTTTACCATGTCAGTGTTTACTATGTCAGTGTTTATTATGTAAATATTTACCATGTTAGTGTTTACCATGTCATTGTTTACCATGCCAATGTTTACTATGTCAATGTTTACCATGTCAATGTTTACCATGTCAATGTTTACCATGTCAGTGTTTATCATGTCAATGTTTACCATGTCAATGTTTACTATGTCAGTGTTAGTATGTCAGTGTTTACTATGTCAGTGTTTACCATGTCAGTGTTTACTATGTCAATGTTTACTATGTCAGTGTTTACCATGTCAATGTTTACTATGTCAGTGTTTACTATGTCAGTGTTTACTATGTCAATGTTTACCATGTCAATGTTTACTATGTCAATGTTTACAATGTCAGTGTTTACTATTTCAGTGTTTACGATGTCAATGTTTACAATGTCAATGTTTACCATGTCAGTGTTTACTATGTCAGTGTTTACCATGTCAGTATTTAATATGTCAATGTTTACTATGTCATTGTTTAATATGTCAGTGTTTACCATGCCAATGTTTACTATGTCAATGTTTACTATGTCAGTGTTTACAATGTCAGTGTTTACTATGTCAGTGTTTACCATGTCAATGTTTACCACGTCAATGTTTACCATGTCAATGTTTGCCGTGTCAGTGTTTACCATGTCAATGTTTACTATGTCAATGTTTACTATGTCAGTGTTTACCATGTCAATGTTTACCATGTCAGTGTTTAACATATCAGTGTTTACTATGTCTGTGTATACTATGTCAGTGTTTACAATGTCAATGTTTACCATGTCAGTGTTTACCATGTCAGAGTTTACTATGTCAATGTTTACTATTTCAATGTTTACTATGTCATTGTTTACAATGTCAGTGTTTACTATGTCAGTGTTTACTATGTCAGTGTTTACCATGTCATTGTTTACTATGTCAATGTTTATTATGTCAGTGTTTACTATGTCAATGTTTACCATGTCAGTGTTTAATATGTACGTGTTTACTAGGTCAGTGTTTACCATGTCAGTGTTTACCATGTCAGTGTTTACTATGTCAGTGTTTACTATGTCAATGTTTACTATATCAGTGTTTACTATGTCAATGTTTACTATGTCAGTGTTTATTATGTCAATGTTTACTATGTCAGTGTTTACTATGTCAGTGTTTACCATGTCAATGTTTACTATGTCAATGTTTACTATGTCAATGTTTACCATGTCAGTGTTTACCATGTCAGTGTTTAGCATGTCAATCTTTACTATGTCAATGTATACCATGTCAGTGTTTAGTATTTCAGTGTTTACCATGTCAATGTTTACTATGTCAATGTTTACTACGTCAGTGTTTACTATGTCAGTGTTTACCATGTCAATGTTTACTATGTCAATGTTTACTATGTCAATGTTTACCATGTCAATGTTTACCATGTTAATGTTTAACATGTCAGTGTTTACCATGTCAATGTTTACTATGTCAGTGTTTACTATGTCAGTGTTAGTATGTCAGTGTTTACTATGTCAGTGTTTACCATGTCAGTGTTTACTATGTCAATGTTTACAATGTCAGTGTTTACTATGTCAGTATTTACTATGTCAATGTTTACCGTGTCAATATTTACAATGTCAGTGTTTACTATGTCAATTTTTACTATGTCAGTGTTTACTATGTCAATGTTTACTATGCCAGTGTTTACAATGTCAGTGTTTACTATGTCAATGTTTACCATGTCAATGTTTACCACGTCAATGTTTACCATGTCAATGTTTGCCGTGTCAGTGTTTACCATGTCAATGTTTACTATGTCAATGTTTACTATGTCAGTGTTTACCATGTCAATGATTACCATGTCAGTGTTTAACATATCAGTGTTTACTATGTCAGTGTATACTATGTCAGTGTTTACAATGTCAATGTTTACCATGTCAGTGTTTACCATGTCAGAGTTTACTATGTCAATGTTTACTATGTCAATGTTTACTATGTCATTGTTTACAATGTCAGTGTTTACTATGTCAGTGTTTACCATGTCATTGTTTACTATGTCAATGTTTACTATGTCAGTGTTTACTATGTCAATGTTTACCATGTCAGTGTTTACTATGTACGTGTTTACTAGGTCAGTGTTTACCATGTCAGTGTTTACCATGTCAGTGTTTACTATGTCAATGTTTACTATATCAGTGTTTACTATGTCAATGTTTACAATGTCAGTGTTTATTATGTCAATGTTTACTACGTCAGTGTTTACTATGTCAGTGTTTACCATGTCAATGTTTACTATGTCAATGTTTACTATGTCAATGTTTACCATGTCAATGTTTACCATGTCAGTGTTTACCATGTCAGTGTTTATCATGTCAATGTTTACTATGTTAATGTATACCATGTCAGTGTTTACTGTTTCAGTGTTTACCATGTCAATGTTTACTATGTCAATATTTACTATGTCAATATTTACTATGTCAATGTTTACTATGTCAATGTTTACCATGTCAACGTTTGCCATGTCAGTGTTTACTATGTCAATGTTTACCATGTCAATGTTTACCATGTCAGTGTTTACTATATCAGTGTTTACTATGTCAATGTTTACTATTTCTGTGTTTACTATGTCAATGTTTACCATGTCAGTGTTTACTATGTCAGTGTTTACCATGTCAGTGTTTACTATGTCAGTGTTTACTATGTCAATGGTTACTATGTCAGTGTTTACTATGTCAATGTTTACCATGTCAGTGTTTACCATGTCAGTGTTTACTATGTCAGTGTTTACTATGTCAATGTTTACTATGTCAGTGTTTACCATGTAGAGAGTCAGGTCTTAGTCAGATATGACTGAGCTACCGTATGACAGTAGACGGTACTACCTGCTTTCTGTCAGCGCCGAATGTTGGGCGGCGCTTACCAAACCCGACACCCCACATTGTGCCAACGGCTTCGGGCGGAAGAGCGCAATTGGGAGGATACTAGCCTTATCCTGGTGCGAGGAAATGCAACCCAAAGACAAAATAAGTCATGGCAGGGCAGACCAGGCCGTAAGCCTTGGTTGGCAGCTGGTCTAGGATCGAAGCTCCGACAGGCGGACAGTTAGAGCATTGCTTTGCTGATCCGGCAGCTTCAGCAGTTTGTCTTGTTCCAGATTATAGGTGTCAACTTTCCTCTGGAGTGAACTAGGCAGGCCGAGAGAGGGATCATGCTGCATGGGCAACACATGGTTTCTTTATTTTAGCCCAGGCTTTGTGCTATGGAGAGGCAATAACTCCATCCCTGGTCTTAACCGGTCTCGGAATAAAACAGCGGTAGGGGTTTACGGCACTGTGGATCATAAGAGGCAGGACTGGTTTGCGGCAAACAGCCAGATACTGCAGCCCTTGATTAATAAAAAGAAGATAGCTCTCTTAAGAAACATGGAAAGACCAACGCGTAACACTCTGAGTGAGCTGAAGCAAGCGAGAAAGGATGTACAAAAGGCTGCCAGGCAGTGTGCGAATGACTATTGGATCAAGTTATGTGAGTCCATTCAAATCGCAAGTGATAAGGGAAACATCAGAAGCATGTATGAAGGGATAAAGAAAGCCTGTGGTCCAATGATCAAAAGAAGTGCACCGCTGAAAACCTTGACTGGAGAAATCATCACTGATAAGAAACAGCAGATGGATAGATGGGTCGAGCACTATTTAGAGCTTTACTCAAGTGAGCCCAAGCTAGCGGATGATGCCCTCAACGCCATAGAGGCCCTGCCAACTCTTGACAACCTGGACACACTTCCCACTATAACAGAAGTTAAGTGTGCTATAAATGAGCTTGCATCTGGCAAGGCTCCAGGTAAGGATGGGATTCCAATAGAGGTAATCAGGAGTGGGCAAGACACACTCGCTCTACAGATCCACCAGCTAATAGAGCTATGCTGGCGAGAAGGACAAGTCCCACAGGATTTCAAAGATTCAAACATCATAACGCTGTACAAGAACAAGGGAGATCGGAGCGACTGTAACAACTATAGAGGTATCTCACTTCTGTGTATTGTTGGGAAAGTATTTGCCAGAATTGTCCTGCACAGACTTCAAGTCCTGGGAGATCAAGTCTACCCCGAATCACAGTGCGGCTTCCGTCAGAACCGGTCTACCATTGATATGATATTCTCATTGCGACAGATGCAAGAAAAATGCCGGGAACAAAATCAGCCACTGTTTATTGCCTTCATTGACCTCACAAAGGCATTCGATTTGGTCAGTCGTGAGGGTCTGTTCAAAGCACTAAAGAAGATTGGCTGCCCACCAACTCTTCTGTCCATTGTGGAATCGTTCCACACAGGCATGAAGGGTATAATCAAGTTTGATGGCTCAACTTCAGAAGAGTTTGAAATCAAGAGTGGAGTTAAGCAAGGTTGTGTACTAGCCCCCAACCTCTTTGGGATATACTTTTCACTTCTACTGAAATATGCCTTTCGTGATCAGGATGACGGTATATACATTCACTCACGCTCAGATGGTGGCCTCTATAATGCTCAGAGATTGAAGGCCAAGACCAAAATTAGAAGGGTACTAATCAGAGAGTTGCTTTTTGCGGATGATGCTGCGATTACGACCCACTCTGAGGAAGAATTACAACATCTACTATCTGCATTCTCCAATGCTTGTTCTGAATTTGGTTTAACAATTAACAAAAAGAAGACACAGATTATGTCACAAGGTGCACATGGTGTACCATCAATCTTTATTGACGACGCCGAACTGGAGATAGTAGACCATTTTACATATCTGGGATCAGAGGTAAATAGCAAATTATCCCTAGATCAGGAAATCAACATCAGGATTGGCAAGGCAGCAACAACAATGAACATGTTAGCAAAAAGAGTCTGGGAGAACAGGAAGCTTACTGCCAAAACAAAAGTCCTCGTCTACCAAGTTGTGTCCTTAGTACTCTTCTTTATGGCAGTGAAACCTGGACAACTTACTCACGCCAAGAGAAACGTTTAAACAGCTTTCATATGCGGTGTCTGCGAAGAATACTTGGTATTAAGTGGCAAGACAAAATCACAAATACTGAAGTATTGGAAAGATCAGGTTGTGTGACGGTGTATTCCATGCTCAGTCTTCGTAGACTTAGATGGATAGGACACGTTAGGGGGATGGATGATGGTAGAATACCAAAGGACATCTTTTTTGGTGAATTACAGACGGGTAGGAGATCTCAGGGTCGGCCTCTACTACGATACAAAGATGTGTGTAAGCGGGACATGATTGATACAGGCATTGATAATGCACATTGGGAGCACGTCGCCGCTGAACGTGTTGCATGGAGGGCAACTATCAGAAAAGGAATAAAGACAAAGGAGAAAATGATTGCAGAAAAAGCACACACAGAGCGTGAGAGACGTAAGATGGTGCAAAATAGTGGAAGTGACCATGTTTTCACATGCACCTACTGTGGGCAAACATTTGTAGCAAAAATTGGCCTTACCAGCCACACTCGCCACCGCCATGGATCGTAGTTATTAAGCCTTTTTGAAGCACAATGTACCAAACTATCGTCTGTCAAGACGGAAAGGTGCCAATGTTTACCATGTCAGTGTTTACCATGTCAGTGTTTAGTATGTCAATGTTTACCATGTCAGCGTTTACCATGTCAGTGTTTACTATGTCAATGTTTACTATGTCAATGTTTACTATGTCAATGTTTACCATGTCAGTGTTTACTATGTCAATGTTTACTATGTCAGTGTTTACAATGTCAATGTTTACTATGTCAGTGTTTACTATGTCAATCTTTACTATGTCAATGTTTACCATGTCAGTGTTTACTATGTTAATGTTTACCATGTCAGTGTTTACTATGTCAGTGTTTACTATGTCAATGTTTACCAAGTCAGTGTTTACCATGTCCGAAAATACCCCCTCCCCCCCCCCCCCACCCGGGGGGGGGGATTCCCCACCGGTTGAGAACCACTGATCTAAAGTGACAGACTATCCACCCTCTAACAAGTTATTGGGCCAATAACTACCGCCGTATTCAGTACAAAACTTTCCCCTTTCCCGCCCTTATTCAAAGGCAGCTAGGTTTCCAATTTCACTACCCAAGTGGTCAGGGTGGTGTATATATTTACAACAAACAGTTTCGACAAATGGCCAGCCTAGAGAGAACATTCTAACCCAACGTTACGCATGCATTCTATGGAACTGAAAGAGTGAAGCAAGCCCAGAAGCATCTGGAAGATATACAAGTACAGTGAGTGTTCTATATACAGAACTGGAGTGTATGACACAGAACGTGTCGACACACAAACATGAACCTTATATGCACACTTCCTGTCGTTTCACGTGTACAAGATGGTGCCCGAAGGACAACACAGCTCTGAAGCACGATGGACTCAGATGTAGAAAGTTCTTGGCCAGTTTGAGAGACAGTTTGGTGTTGAGCGTCTTTCATCACTTTCATGGAAACGCAAATGACTAAGAGACTGGAAATGATGGAAGTAAATTAAAAGGGCAGATGTTTGACTGCATAGAAGACATTTTGTTGTGGTTTTGTGACCAAACATTTTAACTCTTAAATCTGATGTATTGGCGTTCAGGTCATCTAAGCCATGAATAGGGTTTGCATGTATCCGAGAGGTTGGTGTAGATTGTCCTCTCCTCCTGAGTCGGTATAAAGTCAGATCTCCATTGGGACTGTAAATGTTGCAGAGGCCTTCTTTCCCTCTAGAAGTTTATGTGCAAGACCAATAACTTCACATCTGCAGAGAAGGCATATTTACACCGCATCTGGAAGCCGTAGTTGTAATCTCAGTGATCAAACGGTGGAGTGGAAAGTTGAAAGTAGGCAAGCAAGAGACATTCGGGAAAATATTGAGATGATCTGTTAAGACTGTACAACAAAGCCAGAGACAAAGTGCAGGTCCATTATTTGAAAGGATATTTGAATGGTAAAAGAAAGAGGACGTCCGCATAAAAAACATCACACTGACATAGGACATCAATATTGTTGTGGATACCACCATCTGGAGATTTGTTCTGAGGTCTACTTAAGATTGTTTCAAGGGGACGAACCCGTAACACTGGTTAAAGGCACGTTATCTTTCATGGAAAGACATTGTAGAAAATTTTAAGTTCTTTGTAGGGACGTCAACATTGCTGGCTCTGTGGTTGTAGGAACGTCAACATTGCTGGCTCTGTGGTTGTAGGGATGTCAACATTGCCGTGGTTGTAGGGACGTCAACATTGCCGTGGTTGTAGGGACGTCAACATTGTTGGCTCTGTGTTTGTAGGGACGTCAACATTGCCGTGGTTGTAGGGATGTCAACATTGCCGGCTCTGTGGTTGTAGGAACGTCAACATTGCTGGCTCTGTGGTTGTAGGGACGTCAACATTGTGGGCTCTGTGGTTGTAGGGACGTCAACATTCCCGGCTCTGTGGTTGTAGGGACGTCAACATTGCCGGCTCTGTGGTTGTAGGGACGTCAACATTGCTGGCTCTGTGGTTGTAGGGAAGTCAACATTGCCGGCTCTGTGGTTGTAGGGATGTCAACATTCCCGGCTCTGTGGTTGTAGGGACGTCAACATTGCCGGCTCTGTGGTTGTAGGGACGTCAACATTGCCGGCTCTGTGGTTGTAGGGACGTCAACATTGCTGGCTCTGTGGTTCTAGGGACGTCAACATTGCTTGCTCTGTGGTTGTAGGGGTGTCAACATTGCTGGCTATGTGGTTGTAGGGATGTCAACATTGCTGGCTCTGTGATTGTAGGGACGTCAACATTGCTGGCTCTGTGGTTGTAGGGATGTCAACATTGCTGGCTCTGTGGTTGTAGGGACGTCAACATTGCTGGCTCTGTGGTTGTAGGGACGTTAACATTGCTTGCTCTGTGGTTGTAGGGATGTCAACATTGCTGGCTCTGTGGTTGTAGGGATGTCAACATTGTTGGCTCTGTGTTTGTAGGAACGTCAACATTGCCGTGGTTGTAGGGATGTCAACATTGCCGGCTCTGTGGTTGTAGGGACGTCAACATTGCTGGCTCTGTGGTTGTAGGGATGTCAACATTGCTAGCTCTGTGATTGTATGAACGTCAACATTGCCGTGGTTGTAGGGACGTAAACATTGCCGGCTCTGTGGTTGTAGGAACATCAACATTGCTGGCTCTGTGGTTGTAGGGACGTCAACATTGCTGGCTTTGTGGTTGTAGGAACGTCAACATTGCTGGCTCTGTGGTTCTAGGGATGTCACCATTACCGGCTCTGTGGTTGAAGGGATGTCAACATTGCTGGCTCTGTGGTTGTAGGAACGTCAACATTTCCAGCTCTGTGGTTGTAAGGATGTCAACATTGCCGTGGTTGTAGGGATGTCAACATTGCCGTGGTTGTAGGGACGTCAACATTGGTGTGGTTGTAGGGATGTCAACATTGCCGTGGTTGTAGGGAACATTGCTGGCTCTGTGGTTGTAGGAACGTCAACATTGCCGGCTCTGTGGTTGTAGGGACGTCAACATTGTTGGCTCTGTGGTTGTAGGGATGTCAACATTACCGGCTCTGTGGTTGTAGGGATGTCAACATTACCGGCTCTGTGGGGTTAGGGATGTCAACATCATTGGCTGTGTGGTTGAAGGGATGTCAACATTGCTGGCTCTGTGGTTGTAGGAACGTCAACATTGCTGGCTCTGTGGTTGTAGGGATGTCAACATTGCTGTGGTTGTAGGAACGTCAACATTGCCGGCTCTGTGGTTGTAGGGATGTCAACATTGCTGTGGTTGTAGGAATGTCAACATTGTCGGCTCTGCGGTTGTAGGGATGTCAACATTGCTGGTTCTGTGGTTGTAGGAACATCAACATCGCTGACTCTGTGGTTGTAGGAACGTTAACATTGCTGGCTCTGTGGTTGTAGGAACGTCAACATTGCTGGCTCTGTGGTTGTAGGGATGTCAACATTACCGGCTCTGTGGTTGTAGGGACGTCAACATTGCTGGCTCTGTGGTTGTAGGGATGTCAACATTACCGGCTCTGTGGTTGTAGGGACGTCAACATTGCTGGCTCTGTGGTTGTAGGGATGTCAACATTGCTGGCTCTGTGGTTGTAGGGATGTCAACATCACTGGCTGTGTGGTTGAAGGGACATCAACATTGCTGTCTCTGTGGTTGTAGAGACGTCAACATCGCTGGCTCTGTGGCAAAGACGTTTGCGAATGCAATTTGTAATCCCACAGACCATGTTGAAAACATAGCTGCGTGCATTTTGGAAGCAGACCACCTTGCGTTGGTTTTCATTAAATGATATGAGTGCTGGTCATTCTGAAAGCAATGGCAAACTACTTGCCAAGAAATAACAAACAGCCAAAAACGTCTGGGGTTGACTGCAATGTCCCGTTAACACCATCGTGGAGACAATGCAATCAGTTGGAAACATATTGCTTTCAGGAAGAAGACACCTTCATGAGAAATACTATGATTGTTTCATGGGGTCAGTGTCTTTTCTCACGCCTTTATAAGAACACCAAATGGGAATATGTTCAAATGCACCCTACCGGGAAGGTTAACCCGGCCAACAAATGCCCGCCAAAGTCGGATGTGTCGGCCTAACGACGCAAGAACGCAGCTCTGCTGTAAACAGGCACAACGCAATCACATCCAGAAAAAAAACTCTGGATGAACGCAGAAGAAGAAGAAGAAATGCACCCTATATATTGTCAGTTCTAGTTCTAAGAAATGCAAAACGTATGCTGTAGACCAGACAGATAATCGACAAACTACATGACCAAAAGTCCAGGGGATTTTTTTTTTTCAGTGCTGTGATACCAGCAGGTCATGAAGGAGAATGAAATAGTGAGTGAAGGAGTTAACCACGAAATACATATAGGTCTGGAAGTCTCTTCCACCTCCCACACACATCCTATTAAATATCCAAGGTGATAAAATGGGAGCAGTAGCAGCATAGCATTCATTGACGACTTCACACGAGTGATGTGATTATTTCAGATTTAACATAGCTGGGTAGTAGGATTGATTGATTGATTGATTTAGGAACCGACATCACAGCATTCGGGGCATTCCCATAAGCGCTCCGTCCCCATCCTCAGAAGCCAGCGAAGAGTTCCAACCCCAATAGTACCAGTAGCAATCTGATTATATGTGTGTCTCACCTTTCCTCTAAGCGTCGAGCCTCGGCCAGATCCCCTCATCACTCCACGCTGTCGCATTCTTGCCAGACCATAGTGATCCATGGGTAGTAGGATTTGTGCACACAAGAAAATCTCTCACAACTATGGAAAAGTGAATAAAATGCTCAGCCCTTTGCAAAATAGACGACATCACACTTCAGAGGAAGATGTGCTCTCATTTGTCTGCGTGGCCTAACTGTATATGTGCATACGGAGCCCATGTGCACTGTCTGTTTTATTTTGTTTGTTTTTTGCTTTAAAACCCATCATTCAGATGTTCAGTGGTCTCTTAAAAGAAGACGTAATGAGTTTCGAAACAGATTCAGTGCCAAGCAGAGGCAGGACTGTTTTCCGAACCAGTTCTAGAGGCCTCAAACAAACAGAGCATTGTCTGGTGGCTGAGAAGGAAGGTGACACTTCCCCTACCTATGTTGTGGTTACACACTCCAATAGGGCCACATTTACACAAAAAACAAACAGGATCACTGACAAAGCAAACATTTTTAAAATTTTATTTTAAGTCAAACAAACAAAAAATGGCAATCACCTGTGACTTTGATGTGAATGTGAGCAACATAACATAAACCTAGCAAACAGAAAAATTATTTAAGCTCATATCTTTCAGCAAATTGAAAGAACACAACTTTTATCACATAGAACAAGCCATACAAGAACACTACAGTAGCATCTTGGAGACAGCTAGTCAAACACAAGCCCAACAAACCAAACAACTGTGTTGAAGGGGATTGTCAGTGGTGAACTAATAATTCCTGTACATTTGTTATATTTACCCCATACTCATGATGAAACAACAAATGCATTCATATCAAACAATGTGCAAATATCAATCAATAATGAATGCCATAAAACTGTCCCCACTCGCTTTGAACACCAGCATAGTCAATACACAGGCTAGCACTGGACTGGGTTTTTTTTTTTTTTAAATTTTATTTTTATATGAATTAGCTTTCACTACTGCCAGTGTCCATTGCCATCAGGCGAACCCACTCCCACTTCAGAGGTAGCATCAAATTAAAGCTCAAAATAGGAGACGACAATGCAGAGCACAGTTCCAGAAAACAAAGTGAATCATGAGTTTAATACCATGAAAAAAAGAAAACAGAACAATGCGCCATCTTACAAGATCTGAACATTGTGTGAGAGGGAGGGAGGAAGGGAGATTGTGAGAGGAAGTGGATATAGAACCAAACAGCCCTCCCCTTCACCCCCCGCCCCTCGATGTGTCACCTTGTCGCAGTGAGGGGTGGAGGGGACTTGGGTGTCCCAATGACCCCAAGAGCTAAGCAGACAGAAGCACAACTATGTGTCGGACTGACTTGGAGCCAGACTAAGAGAGACACAACCTGCTGCTCTGCGACGGAGGATAGCAGTCAAAAGTTCAAATCAGACGTACGAAGGCAGAAATTCTTGGTCCGGACACATACTTAAGGCTCTCAGCTGGGGGGTATGCTGAACGCCTCTAAGCTATAAGCCCTCAGATGTGAGAGCCGGGCTGATACTCACCTCCTGAAAATGGAGGTGAGATGCTGAGCATGCTACATACTCAGTTCAGATAACTGTTCGAAAGTTCTCAGCTGGGGAATATAAGGGATCCATGGATAAGAGGGCCTTACCATCACTCGCTCTCGGATGCATAGAGGTAAGGTGCTGAGTCGGCAGCACGTGTAGCCAGCCTCGTGAGCAGTTACTAAAGGTGGAAATGTGCCCCAGTCGCATGCAATGGTTAAGATAAAAGTCTGTATCTATACTCATAGAGTGAGCATAGACAAAGATGGAAGTTGTCTCGTTTACACGAAATGAAACGCTCGGCTAGCGAATCCATTACGTGGAAGCCCGAAGTGAAAGCTTTCCGAGTGGATGTCGCCCGCAGTCTATCCGTCCCTGGTTTGTGCTTGAGCGACCAGTGGCAAAAGAAAAGCCCAATATATGGAAGAGAGGAATTAAAAAGCAGCCATGAGCAGAATGTGGCAATTCCACTATGTGCCGGCTCTGCAATTATGGAAGCCTCCTTGGATAGCAGGGAATGCCCATGGTCTGCCCCTGCCTTCCCTTGAGGGTTGACCGTGATGTCTCTGACCGTTCTACCTTGACCAGCTGAGATGTGGGCGACACTACAACAGCAAGAGTCTAACGTCCCTCAAAACCAGAGGAAGACTAACCTCAGTAAAAAAAAATGCCAGCCGAAGTCGGATCTGCCGGCCTAAGGGTGGCAAATAAAAACTGGCACTACACAATTACGTCCGAGTGAAATGTCGGTCGTGCTAGGAACAGCTCTGACTAACTAGTTTTCCGATTGTCCATCGTGCTTGGAACAGCTTTGACTATCTAGTCTTCCGAATGACTTCATGTCCGGAACAGCTCTGACAAGCTAGTTTTCCGAATGTCCATCGTGCCCAGAACAGCTCTAACTATTTTGTTTTCCGGGCACAGCGACTAAGCACATGTCCAAAATGAAAGCTCGCTGAGTGGATACCGTCTGCAATCTGACCGTCCCTGATTTGTGCGGGGAGTGGCAAGTAGCGAACGAAAGGCCCAATACACTGAAGTGAGGAATTAAAGCAGCCATGAGCAGGACATGGTGATTCCCTCGGTGAGCCCAGCACCAGAGAGCTATGTATTGGCTCTGCAATTATGGAAGCCACCCTGGATGGCGGAAAATGCCATGGACTGTCCCTGCCTTCCTTTGAGGGCTGATTGTGAAGTCTTCTACCCTTTTAACTTGACCAGCTGGGATGTGGATGGCACCACAAAAGTGAGAGTCCCCCAGGAATGCTAACCTGTCAAAAATGCAAGCTAAAGTCGGATGTGTTGGCCTAAGGGTTTCAGCCCAAGGGTGCCTAACCAGACACACTGCAATCACATCTGAAAAAACACTCTGAATGAACGCAAAGAAGAAGAAGAACCAACAGAGACTAACATAACTAACATAAAGAAGAACACACTAATATACAGGAGAACCAACACAGACTAGTATAATTTAATATACAACGAACCCAGAAGAAACAACACAGACTAATGTAACTATTTATATATAACTGGAGATAGAACCAACAGATTAATGTAACTAATAAACAGAATCCACAGATTAATGTAGCTAATATACAGAATTGGAGATAGAACCACAGAGACTAATATACAGAAGTGGACAAAGAACCAACAAACAGAGACTAATGTAACTAATATATGAATTAGAGTTAAAACCAACACAGACAAATGTAACTAATATACAGAAGTGGAGGCCACAGACTAACGTAATTAATATACAGAAGTAGAACCAACACAGACTACTGTAACTAATATACATAAGTGGAGATAGAACCAACAGAGACAAACATAAAAGTGGAGACCACAGACTAACGTAATTAATATACAGAAGTAGAACTAACACAGATTACTGTAACTAATATACACAAGTGCAGATAGAACCAACAGAGACAAACATAAAGACGTGGAGATAGAACCAACATAAGACAAACATAAAGACGTGGAGATAGAACCAACATAAGACAAACATAAAGACGTGGAGAAAGAATCAACACAAACTAATATACAGAAGTGTGGAGACCAACACAAACTAATATACAGAAGTGTGGAGACCAACACAAGACTAATGCAACTAATATACAGAAGTGGAGATAGTTACATTGCCTGTTTTGGGTTCTAAGAACCAATACAGACCAATAACTAACATACAGAAAAACCAACATGTAATTGATATACAGAAGAACCAACAGAGACTAAGTTAACTAATATACAGAAGTGGAGATAAACTAATACAGAATTGGATATAGAACAATATCTATAGAACAATATAAACACATTATGCATACAAAATGAATGGATCAAATAAGTAGCCCCAGTTATGCATTGTGGCTGGAAAATCATGGCTCACAAACATTCATAAGCCAGATCTGAGACATTCAACGATCTGTGTTAATGAACCACACACATCACTCTTCAACTGGCAGACATATCAGTCAATATTTTTCTACAAAAAGCCATTCATCATATTTACAGCATGTCGCGCATTAGTCACAATCTTTCATCATTTCACCTATATATAAATCTGTATGAACCAAATACATAAAAAAAACATCAGCAATTTACATAAGAACAAACAGGAACATGCTCTCTCTGATTAATGAGAAATTTGTCTTTCACACCTACCTTAGTATTTTTAAATATATGAGTAATAGTTGACCCCTTTTATATCTCTCATCTCGCAAGGGTTGTTTGATATTTAATTATGTGCGAACATAGATGTATATATTTGGATGTTTCAGTATGAGTAATAGCCTAAGTTGATATGAGCATTTTTTTTTTTTTTTTTTTTGGAGACATGATTTGGATTTTACTGTTTTCTTCCAGAAGCGTATTTCATGATGCTACATCTAAATCAGAATATGAATTTTCAGTCTGCCCTCATCTGCAAATAAATGCTCCTTTATTGCAGGAAGATCTGTTTTATTTTTTAAAGTAAAGCTTTTGAAACATTGAATCAATTCTGCCAAAGCTTGCTTCTTAGCATATTGTATATATATGTAGATAGCAGAGAAGAGGGCACAACCCTGTCTCACTTCTGTATTGACTGAACATACTGTTGTTCGACTATGGGTCCTCTCCAATAGTTTTGCACGCTTCTTTTCCCCCTATTGACTCAAGGATATATGTGTTTCATATCCACCCAGAGATTCAGGGTCAGGTTTCTCAGAATATCTTCATCTTTAGACAACAGTGATTGATGTTGTCATCCTACCAAAAATACCAGTTTGTGTAATTTTGCCATAAACAAACCAAATACAGAGCAAATTAAGTCTTAACAATCCATATAGCACACAAACTTTAACAAAAATGTTTCCTGGTGATGGATTCCAGAAGTTCAGTGAGATAATTAATCAGTCTTGCTGACATCGTTAACATACATTCTTGTAACAGTCTAGTCAAGCACTAGGTTACATGTCGTTACTGCAGGCAAATCAGAACACCAGCAACCACAACTACACATACAAACTCAACACGAGAGTTTCCCTGCAACATTATATATTCTCTGTGAACATACATTTGCCTGTATGGCAACAGAATTTACATTGTTGAAAGGTCTGAGTGAACAGTTACCCCCTACAACATTGTTGACAGGTCTAAGTGAACGGTTCCCCTACAACATGGTTGACAGGTCTAAGTGAACAGTTACCCCCTACAACATGGTTGACAGGTCTAAGTGAACGGTTCCCCTACAACATGGTTGACAGGTCTAAGTGAACAGTTACCCCCTACAACATGGTTGACAGGTCTAAGTGAACGATTCCCCTACAACATGGTTGACAGGTATAAGTGAACAGTTACCCCCTACAACATGGTTGACAGTCTAAGCTAAGTGAACAGTTCCCCTACATGGTTGATAGGTCTAAGCTAAGTGAACAGTTCCCCTACAACATGGTTGACAGGTCTGAGTGAACAGTTACCCCCTACAACATAGTTGACAGGTCTAAGTGAACGGTTCCCCCACCACATGGTTGACAGTCTAAGCTAAGTGAACAGTTCCCCTACAACATGGTTGACAGGTCTGAGTGAACAGTTACCCCCTACAACATAGTTGACAGGTCTAAGTGAATGGTTCCCCCACCACATGGTTGACAGTCTAAGCTAAGTGAACGGTTCCCCTACAACATGGATGACAGTCTAAGCTAAGTGAACAGTTCCCCTACAACATGATTGATAGGTCTAAGTGAACGGTTCCCCTACAACATGGTTACAGTCTAAGCTAAGTGAACAGTTCCCAAACAACATGGTTGACAGTCTAAGCTAAGTGAACAGTTCCCCTACAACATGGTTGATAGGTCAAAGCTAAGTGAACAGTTCCCCAACAACATGGTTGACAGTCTAAGCTAAGTGAACAGTTCCCCAACAACATGGTTGACAGTCTAAGCTAAGAGAACAGTTCCCCTACAACATGGTTGACAGGTCTAAGTGAACAGTTCCCCAACAACATGGTTGACAGTCTAAGCTAAGTGAACAGTTCCCCTACAACATGGTTGATAGTCACTAAGTGAACAAAGCTGTGAGGCAACAGGACAATGTATAGTTTCCCTACAACAACGTTAAAGTCTGAACAGTTTACATATGAAGCAGCATGTCAGGTTTGTGAACATAGTTTGTCTGTGACAACATGACATTTTGTCTCAAACACTGTAACTTCATAAACTATCCTTTCAGGTTTAATGCAACTTCATAAACTATCCTTTCAGGTTTAATGCAACTTCATAAACTATCCTTTCAGGTTTAATGCAACTTCATAAATTATCCTTTCAGGTTTAAGGCAACTTCATAAATTATCCTTTCAGGTTTAATGCAACTTCATAAACTATCCTTTCAGGTTTAATGCAACTTCATAAATTATCCTTTCAGGTTTAATGCAACTTCATAAATTATCCTTTCAGGTTTAATGCAACTTCATAAATTATCCTTTCAGGTTTAAGGCAACTTCATAAACTATCCTTTCAGGTTTAATGCAACTTCATAAACTATCCTTTCAGGTTTAATGCAACTTCATAAATTATCCTTTCAGGTCTAAGGCAACTTCATAAACTGCCACATACACTGCAGACACATGAGGTTCATCATGGAGCTTGAATCACTGGCACAGGACGTCAGAGACACCACCAAGTGCTGCGCTGGTTTATCCTAATGCTGCTGACAGCTCACTGCCATTTATATGAGCCTTAAGTTGCTCACCAAGTGGTGGCACTCATCAGTCTGCCTCCTGGATCATAACACATGATCCATTACAAAATTACAGTTGCTATGACAATGTAACCTCTCTCTCTCTCTCTCTCTCTCTCTCCCCCCCCCCACCCACCCCCCCCCCCACACACACACACACACACACACACACAGACACACACACACACACACACACACACACACACACGCGCGCGCGTGCACATGAGCACGCACATACACACACACACAGTTGCTATGAAAATGTAACCTACACACACACACACACACACAGTCGCTATGACAATGTAACCTACACATACATACAGTCGCTATGACAATGTAACCTACACATACCGTCACTGTGACATAATGTAACCTACACATACACACCATCGCTGTGACATAATGTAATCTACACACTGTTGCCATGACGTAATGTAATCTACACACTGTCACCATGATGTAATGTAATCTACACACTGTCACCATGATGTAATGTAATCTACACACTGTCCCCATGATAATGTAATCAATACAATTCCAACTTCTGCATTTTTAGCCCCCAGTTGGGTATAGGCCCCAACTCACACCAAGCCAACTCTTGCCATCTCCTGCTGCTTCCTAAATGTCCTCCCCATATTTCTCTGCCGCTTCTTGTCTGTCCAACTACTAACTCGTTTCCTAAATGTCCTCCCCATATTTCTCTGCCGCTTCTTGTCTATCTAACTACTAACTCGCTTCCTAAATGTCCTCCCCATATTTCTCTGCCACTTCTTGTCTATCCAACTACAAACTCGCTCCCTAAATGTCCTCCCCATATTTCTCTGCCGCTTCTTGTCTATCCAACTACTAACTACAAGACAAAACTGGGGCTCCAATGCAGACTTCACGATTCTGTTTATAGCAAACAGTTAGTCCATGTAAAGGGAAATAACTACTCAAATTACTATTTTCAGGGGCTAGAATTCATACCGTTTGATTAACTCAATCAGTGCTGGCTTATTTCTAGAGACAGAGTTTGGCAGTGCCCAACTGCACCCACGCACACTATACATGTTCTGTTGGAAGATTTTCATTTTGAAAATCATTACTGAACAGAAATAATTACCTGAGAATAAAAAAATGCAAATTGACTATTAATTGGGCTCACAGAATGTCAAGCAACCACACTCAAAAATTTCAGATAACATTATCAAGCAGTGCTAGCAATCAGCTCACCAGCCTTAGTCAGTCAGTCAATCAAACAGCCTTAGTTTAAGTCTCAAACAAACACAGAAGTGTCTGTTAAGAGTTCAAATACGATATAAACACTTCCTCAAAACAATGTCCTCATGAGATGATATCCATGAACAATGTGTGAAAAACAGTATGGACTGACAATAGTTATGATAGGAGGCTCAGGCTGCAGGCTTGTCTGCACATCTGACAGCTCCTAGGAACATTCTAGTTCAGCAGTACTTAACCGGTGGGGAATCCCCCCCCCCCCCCTTCCCGGGGAATTTTGGGGTTTCCACAGGGGGGGGGGGGGGGGAATGAAGATTATTTAAAGATTGCATTAATACACAAACCGAATACTTGATCTTGGTTTTCCCTTCATACTTTACGGTTCTGTACGTCTCACCCTTCTAAAATTCATTTTATAAAGTAAGTAGACCCACAAATCATGTTTTATGTGGACGTCTAGACTTGTTTTAGTATGTGCTTCCATTATTACATATACTGTGTAGGGACGGGAGGAGGGATTTTTAGGCAGGAAATACGAAAGGGGGGGAATGACGTTCTGAAAATATGGTGAAGTGGGGGTACGGGCCAAATTTTTAGGCAGGAAATACAAAAGGGTGGGGGGGGGGGGGGGGGGGAATGACGTTCTGAAAATATGGTGAAGGGGTGCACGGGCCAAAAAAGGTTGAGAACCACTGTTCTAGTTGCATATTTTACCAGAACCTCTAATGATACAGTAATAATGTAAAGAAATTGTCTAAATGAACATTAATGTAAAGAAACTGTATAAATGAACAAATGTGACATACCATCAGTATTTTTATAAGCCATTTAAACAAGTTTCACATATAGAAATGACAACAACTGCAAACAAAATGTCCATTTAACATAATAACAATGCCGGGGGTGTCCATATCAAAATGTCTCTAAACAAAGGATCAATATGACATCAAAGCTATGTTCTCTGGCATGTGAAAATTGCGTTCACTGTGTCGTGATCTCCTGAGCTCATTTTGGAAATATTCAATGGTTTTGTTCAGTCCAACCAAGAGAGGAATCTGAAAACAAAACAAAGGATTGAGAACAATCTTGACTGCAGAAGGATGCAACAATATGACATGAAACAAGGTATGTGCTTTCTTCCCACAGGATGTAACAATAGGACATTAAACAAGGGTTATGTGCTTTCCTCTCCCCAGGATGCATCAATATGACATGAAACGGGCTCCAAATGTTGTTGTTATGTAACCGGGGATGCAGAGTTGGGGTGAGCGCCCAACCTTGCAAAATACCCCATGGCTCGTGTATTCATCCCCTCTGCAGCAAAAGTCCAACTCCTGGCCTTCACGTGGCGGACCTGTTTTAACAGGAGAAGAGGTGACAGTGAGTCTCTGGTGCCATAAAAATAACCAGAATGCTCTAGATGTGTATGCACAAGCACAGACTGTGTGCGTGCCTACACATCCAAACTCGAGTAAGACCACAGTCTGCTCTAGTAAAGGAAAGGTGCTGAAGATGGAGGCAATCAGCCAGGAGGCGCACCACAGAAATCATGATGTCATGCAATTATGCAATGAGATATGTCGATTACTGCAAAACGTTGTGGTGCTCTCCCTGCTTTGGACCCCCAGGCAGGTGCAGTGCTGGGCCCTATGTCTTGAAAGGGTCCAACAAAAATGACTGGAGGTCCTTCTCAGATGTTCTGTGGAGCCAGTGGACCTGAGAATACAGCGTCTGGCCATACCAAACAAAGACTAAAAATAATGCACTGGAATAAGGAGGGAGTCAGCAACACAAAAATAGAGCTATAAAACATCTTGGACCAAGAAAAGGTTAGTGTATGTTGCTTGCAAGAAACTCACTTCAATGAAAATATAGCCTTCAACATCAGAGGCTACCAGTGTTACCGATATGATCGAAAAGACAGGAGAAAAGGTGGGATACTGAGTATTGTAAAAAAAATATATCACTGCTTCCCAAACTGAAGTTTACATGAAGGGCTGAATATCAAACACTTAAAATTAAGACAGACAATACAGATCTACATTTGATCAATTACTACTGTACAAGTGACTGCCCACAGGCACTGGACACACTACCATTAAAAGAAAAAAATGATTGTGTGTGGTGATTTCAACAGCCATTCACAAAGCTGGGGCTATGATCACATGGACCAGAGAGGAGAGAGACTGGAAGACTGGCAGGATGAGAATAGATTCATCTTGACTAACAAGCCATCTGAAACACATACCTTCTACTCAAGATCATGGCACACTACAACTACACCTGACCTGGCTCTTAACTCATCAGACCTGGCGTGGAACATCACACGAGTTTTTGGAAAACAGCTTGGTGGCAGTGACCATCGGCCAGTCTTTCTAACCGTAGAAAATTAGCATGTAAATTAAAGCAGTATCCACTCGAGGTGGAACTACAAGAAAGCAGACTGGGCAATATACAAGCATCGCACCAGCATACTGGTTAGAAACCTGAACACTGAGAAAGACATAAATAAAGTAGTTGAAGAGTTTGGGAAATGCATACTACAGGTAGCATGAGAAACAGTACCAAGAGGAACTCGTAAACAATATAAACCCTACTGGAGTAGTGAACTGGAACAGTTGCATAATGATGTTGAAGTGTGTAGAAAGCAAGCAGAGGACAAACCCAGCCAAAAGCACCATAATAAATACCAGCATGCAAAAGCCAAATTTCAAAGGGCCAAGCTGCAGAATAGACGGAAAAGCTGGCAGGAGAAAACAGAGTCACTGAACTTTGACAGAGACAAGGAAGGTGTGGAAACTAATAAAACAACTTAACGATGAGTGCACAGGGAGAAACTAAACAATTGCACTACATAAAGACAGAAACATCTTAACAAAAAAGCAAGCAGCTGACCATTTTGGGGACTCATTTGTACAAGATAACAACATCAAAATTAGTCCAGAGGAACAAGAAGAGATTCAAGAGAAATGTCAACACACAGGACAGAATGAAATAGTACAGCTGGAGGCACCTATCACAATCAGCAAACTGGAGCTAGCCATATCAAAACTGAAAATGAGAAAGTCACCAGGAGCTGATGGTATCTCCAATGAAATGATCAGAAACCTAGGAACAGTGGCCAAAGCAAAGCTGTTGCAGATCTTCAATAACAGCTGGACCTTAGGCAGCATTCCACAAGCCTGGAGATCAGCAATCATGATACCCCTCCTAAAATCAGGGAAAGATATTTCCATTGCCTCCAGCTACAGACCAATTAGCCTCACCAGCTGTCTCTGCAAAACAATGGAGCACATCATCAATCACAAACTGCAGTAGTACATTGAAAGTGAAAATATTCTTGTGCCACAGCAGGCTGGCTTTAGGCAGTGATTTCTATGGAAGATCAGACAACCATGACCACAGGTGTTAAAGTAGTGTGAGATCACAAGCACCAGCTGTACAGGCTTTCCTCACTGAGGGAGGGGAGGCTTGAGAGTGGACATGTTCACAGCTAAGGGACAAGCACAAACAACAAGGGCAACGAAATGGACCGAACGTCGCGCAAGGCAGGGGAAAGACTACTGAACATAAGCTTGCCAAGAGAACACAACAGCAAAATAATGCTGGTGTTGACTGCAATGTCATGTAAAGGATATGCAACTAAACTGAATAATGAGAAAAGCAACAGTCATGTTTTTAGAAAGTCAACATGAATATCTACAAGTTCAACATTCCCATTAACATTTCTGTTACAAGAATCCAACAACACATTTATCAGAGTCACACGTCGGCCATTTAGACTACCTTAGGTTCCCACTTAAGGACATTTTTAGCACGGGTTATGTCTGGCTTCCTCCGCTGTGGATCATCCTCCATTGCTGTTTTCTTTATGATCTTACTGTCCCCACCTGCAATCACAAAACAAAGGCTGGGATATTATAGATACAACATGACACTTCTCCAGAATATAGCAACAGACAAAGAACATTATAAATTAATTGTAAACATATTTTATTAAATATTAGTTTAAAATACTTCACATTTTCCATTCCTTAACCCAGCCCTGTAGCAAAGGGACGCAATTTGAAATCCTGCATACCACTATCGAAACACCGCTGAGGGCGATTTGGGAGCAGACCGCCTTGTGTTTGTTTTCATAAAATCAGAAGGCAATGGCAAACTACTGAACATAAACTTGCCAAGAAATCACAAACAGCCTAAAAATGTTGGGATTGATGACATCATATAAAGGATATTTATGCTTATTTTAAACTCCAAAAATATGGAAATATGATGACAGGGCTGGGTTGTTTATTTCATTAAGTTGAAAGACTAACATTTTCACATGCAGTAATTATAAAAGAGGATCTTGTAGACGACAAGTGCACCTTGGTGAAGTTGAAATCTTGACCCTAATAAAGAGTAACCACACACCGAATGTCCAGGCCTGACAGACAACCGAAGATCTGTAGCCCTTGACCACTGTCTATTCAGTTGTCTGTCTTTCATCCAAGAAACTTTTCCTAATCTTCTGAAACCTAACATCTCTAAAGTTTCAATTTTATTCTCTATATTTTTAGTCACTGTCCACTGCAGAGTAAATACAATATAAATCTGTCAATAACAAATTGCCATGTTGGGTTATTCAATTCAAAGGCTGGTATGAAGTTTAATTCAAACAGGTCATGCCACCATAAATGTAACTTATGGCTACCTATATATTCATTGGAACATGAATGAGAAAAGTAAGGAAGACCTTGGATCTGGGTTCTTCAACTTCCACAATAACTAATGATTGCCTGAAAAGGCTAATGAAAGTATAACATACATAAGGCAAGACTACAAACATTCATTAACAGGCATCTGTGCATAATAGTGGGACTAACATGTTATAACAATCACCAATGTAGAGTTCATGGAGAGAACTAACCAAATTCCCTCGAACGAAGAGGTGAGGGAAAGATGCTGGGATAAAACACATTAAGAAAACCTCAGGATAGTATAAACACTCCGTTGTCTGGAACCCACAAGATGAAATACTGGGAGACCCAAAAAAAAAAAAAAAATACATGGATAACAGACTTAAGATTATGCTTGGATAGCAAATCCATTACGTGGAAAGTCCGAATCGAAAGCTCACTGTGTGGATGTCATCTGCAAACTGCATTCTTCTGGCTTCTGGAAGAACAGCCTATGGTGAACGGAAGGCCCAATATACGGAAGTGAGGCTAAGCAGCCATGTGCAGGACGTGACGATTCCTTGGGTGAGCCCAGTACCAGAGCGGTGTGTGATGGCTCTGCAATTATGGAAGCCTCCTTGGATGGCGGGGAATGCCCATGGTCTGCCCCTGCCTTCCCTTGAGGGCCGACCAGGATGCCTTTGGCTGTTCTATATGGGCCAGCTGGGATGGGAGATAACACCACAACAGTGAGAGTCTAACGTCCTAAGAAACCCCCGGGAAGGTTAAACCGGTCAACAAATTCCCGCAGAAGTCGGATGTGTCGGCCTAACGGCGCAAGAACGCAGCTCTGCTGTAAACAGGCACAACGCAATCACGTCCGGAAAAAAAAACTCCGGATGAACGAAGAAGAAGAAGAAGAAGACTTAAGATTATGGGAAGACATGGAGGGAACTAGGAGATAGCAAACAATAGGATGGCATGGTGTGGCCTGGTGGAGGGTCTACGCCCCAGTTTCAAATAAGCAACACCACAAAATAACAAGAAAGAGACAATGTTCTTTAGTCATATAAAGAGAAGAAAGCAATGGGGAACATCTTGGCAACTAAGAGGAAGTGGGAGACAAAGAAATGATGCTTGATGGTTTAAGATGCTGGCATGTAGAAAATCAACAGTATTGGTCCAGAACACCAAGGAACAAGATCTGTAGAGAGACAGGAATGCCTATGTCACTTTGCAGGACACTCAATGATGATTATTGTCCCTTAACTTTCACAAAACGTAGATGAAAGTGTAAAATTCCTTGCAGGTTAATGTTATTACAATCGACAGCCAGAAAGCTGGCACTGTCATTCACCTTTGATAGCATTGCTCAATGGATGAATTATGATAAAATCATGGAGGGATAGGTTTCATACCATTTCTGGTGCAGCAAAGCCACTAATATATCTTCATTAATTGTAACAACAAATCAATTCAAACAAACTGTCCCAATGAGTGTGATCCTGTAACATTATCTAGACTATAATGACATGAATGATCCTGATAACAGTAACCAGAATATACTGACATGGGTGATCCTGGTAATAGTAACCAGACTATACGGACACATGGTTGTGATCCTGGTAACCAGATTATACTGTCCCATGGGTGCAATCCTGGTAACTTGACAATACTGTTCCATGGGTGTGATCCTTGTAACTTGACAATACTGTTCCATGGGTATGTTCCTGGTAACTTGACAATACTGTTCCATGGGTGTGATCCAAGTAACTTGACAATACTGTTCCATGGGAATGTTCCTGGTAACTTGACAATACTGTCCCATGGGTGTGATCCTAGTAACTTGACAATACTGTCCCATGGGTGCAATCCTGGTAACTTGATAATACTGTTCCATGGGTGTGATCCTAGTAACTTGACAATACTGTCCCATGGGTATGTTCCTGGTAACACAACAATACTGTTACATGGTTGTAATCCTGATAACTTGACAATACTGTTCCATGGGTATGTTCCTGGTAACACGACAATACTGTTACATGGTTGTAATCCTGATAACTTGACAATAATGTTCCATGGTTGTAATCCTGGTAACTTGACAATATTGTCCCATGGATGTGATCCTAGTAACTTGACAATACTGTCCCATGTGTGTGATCCTAGTAACTTGACAATACTGTCCCATGGATGTGCGTCTGGTAACTTGACAATACTGTCCCATGTGTGTGATCCTAGTAACTTGACAATACTGTCCCATGGGTGTGAGTCTGGTAACTTGACAATACTGTCCCATGTGTGTGATCCTAGTAACTTGACAATACTGTCCCATGGGTGTGAGTCTGGTAACTTGACAATACTGTCCCATGTGTGTGATCCTAGTAACTTGACAATACTGTCCCATGGGTGTGATCCTAGTAACTTGACAATACTGTCCCATGGGTGTGATCCTAGTAACTTGACAATACTGTCCCATGGGTGTGAGTCTGGTAACTTGACAATACTGTCCCATGTGTGTGATCCTAGTAACTTGACAATACTGTCCCATGGGTGTGAGTCTGGTAACTTGACAATACTGTCCCATGGGTGTGAGTCTGGTAACTTGACAATACTGTTCCATGGGCGTGAGTCTGGTAACTTGAGAATACTGTCCCATGGGTGTAAGTCTGGTAACTTGACAATACTGTCCCATGGGTGTGAGCCTGGTAACTTGACAATACTGTTCCATGGGTGTGATACTAGTAACTTGACAATACTGTTCCATGGGTGTGATACTAGTAACTTGACAATACTGTCCCATGGGTGTGATTCTGGTAACAGTAACAGACAATACTGTCCCATGGGTGCGAACCTAAAAACAATAAATAGGCAAGAATGATCAATAAGTGTGATCCTGACAACAATAGGCAATGATCTACAAGTAATATCCTGGCTGTAATACAAACAAAAATAACCAATTATTTGATCAGAATAAACAATCTCCAACATGCACAAACTTGCCACACACACAAACAACAAGACTTTCAATATGGTCCTTGCAACAAAAAATGTCCCTGACAACCATAAACAGACAAAAATGCACCTGGAAAAGAAGAAAGAATGCACCTGGCAACAAACAAACAAATGCACCTGGCACCAAAAAAAAAACAATAATGGCCTAACAAATATGTTCCTGGTGGATATAACCAGACGACACTGACCTACAAGTGACAGTATGATTTTGGCAAACTCCATGATTGTATGCTCCTCAGGGTTCCCCAGGTTCACTGGCAGTGAGTAGTTTGAATTCATCAAAGCCATAAGTCCATCAACAAGGTCACTCACATACTGAAATGATCTTGTCTGTCCGCCCTCACCATAAATCTGGACAAGAAAAGAACAAAAGTACAGTCAGTTAACCAAATAATGCTTATGTCTATATGGATGATGGCTCAGTATCACAGTATTTTTATATGCAACAACCAATCAGCTACTAATATGTTAATTTACATAGATAAATGAAACACTGGTTGCCTCTCCAGGACTCATGGTGTTTAGTATCTATAAAGATTCAAAATTACAATTGTTGGGTTGCACAGTGCAACAGTGAATACTGAATTTAAGAACGAATGTCACTGCAATTGGGACACTGTCAGACTGTCCCGAGTAAAATGATGTGGATTCTCTGTATGTGTTCTAGCTTCACCAGCTGACAGATATTGTGAGCATTCCCAGGTCATATTCAATCACTAAAATGATCAGCTGCTGGTTGTTGTTGTTGTTTGTCCATCAAGAATGATGATGACCATTCACTTCATCCAGTGGGGTTGAAAGTATGGAGCCGTGAGTTCTAAGATGGCTGACAAGGCCTATTTTGGCTCGAAATGTTCTTTGACAATGTGAGTAAAGAATGCTTGACATCCAGGAGGAGGATCTCCTGCAGTGGTTTTTCTGTCCAGCCTTTTCTTCACAGCTCTTGCAGTCCTGGTTGCTTCACAAGTGACTGCACCCTTATGTAATGATGTATGCCATGAATTACGGCCTTTAGCAGCAGTCTCCCAGGTGTCAGGATGAATTCATAAAGCTTTCAGTGAGATTTTCAGAGTGTCTTTAAAGCGTTTTCTCTGGCCACCTTGGAAGCGTTTACCACAATGCAGCTCGCCGTAAATAATTTGTTTAGGGAGCCTGTGATCTGGCATACGAGTTAAGTGACCAGCCCAGTGAATATGATTTTTCATTAGTAGAGCGTGGATACTGGGCATGGACGCTCTTTCTAGTACGTCAGTGTCTAGGATCTTGTCTTGCCATTTAATCTTCAATAGCTTCCTAAGGTAGGCTGTGTGGAAGTGGTTTAATTTCCTAGCGTGTCGCTGGTAAACAGTCCATGTTTCACAAACATATAGCAGTGTGGATAGTACAACTGCTTTATAAAGTTTCAGCTTTGTTTGCAGGCTTATTCCGTTTCTGTCCCATACATTCTTGTACAGTCTGCCAAAGGCCATGTTGGCCTTGGAGATTCTTGCATTCACTTCGTCATCAATTGTGACAGCTTGTGACACAGTGCTGCCAAGATAGGTGAATTTGTCCACAACACTTAGTCTATGATCATTCACTTTGATATTCGGCACAGTGTGATTATTTCCTGGAGCTGGCTGGTACATAATTACAGTCTTCTCCAAGTTGATATTGAGCCCAAAGTTGGCACAGACACATGAGAAAGCTGAAACATTATGTTGCATGTCTGCCTCATATAGAGCGCAATCATCAGCAAACAGCAGTTCTCTGATGGTGTCGTTGTTAGTTTTGGTTTTGGCTTTCAGCCTTCTGAGATCGAACAACTTTCCATCCATGCGGTAGTTGATGTCTATTCCAGTGTCATTGTTCTCGAAGGCATTCGTCAGTATAGCTAAAAACATGAGGCTGAACAGTGTTGGTGCCAGGACACATCCTTGCTTCACTCCATTGGTGACAGGAAAGGGCTCAGACAGTTCACCATTTTCCTGTACTCTTGCCTGCATACCATCATGAAATAGCCGCACTATTTGGACAAACTTTTGTGGACAGCCATATTTTGCCATAATCTTCCACAGTCCTCTGCTGACTATATCATAAGCCTTGGTAAGGTCAATGAAAGTGGAGAACATTTCAGAGTTCTGTTCCTGACATTTCTCTTGCAGCTGCCTTGCAGCGAAAATCAGTTGCTGGTACAGTGTAAACAACATTCTTGGCTCTATGTACACCACTGCCATCACTTTCAGAACATTGTCTGTTCTACAATCTCCAATACATCATCCCTGAAAGACAAGCTTCTGTGAAAGGCTATCACCAAGTACTTGAGTCTGTTCCACTCTTGTGATATTTGGTACCCCCTTGTTGTGATATTTGGTACCTCCTCATTGACCACTCTTGTGAAATTTAGTACCTCCTCATTGACTACTCTTGTTGTGATATTTGGTACCTCTTCATTGACTACTCTTGTTGTGATATTTGGTACCTCTTCATTGACTACTCTTGTTGTGATATTTGGTACCTCCTCATTGACCACTCTTGTTGTGATATTTGGTACCTCCTCATTGACTACTATTGTTGTGATATTTGGTACCTCCTCATTGACCACTCTTGTTGTGATATTTGGTACCTCTTCATCGACCACTCTTGTTGTGATATTTGGCTACCTCCTCACGACCACTCTTGTTCAGTAACACCACTGTATAGGTGCAGCAAATCACTTTTTGTTGATTTTCACAATGCCATGAGTGTGAGATATTCAGAAAGCAATGGCAAACTACAGAACATAAAATTATCTAGAAAATCAAATAGTCAATAAATGCTGGGATTGATGGTGACATCCTGTAAAGAACATGCAACTAACATTTTATGATACACTAATAGGCACTTCTTCTTCTTCTTCTTCAGCGTTCCGAGCCATTGAGGTTCTTTGCTGCAAATACAATCCGTCTCCATTCGTCTCTCTGGTGGACCTTCTCTTGCCAGTCGTTGATTCCAAGTGCTTGTAGGTCTGTACATGTATTATCTCTCCACCGCCTTCTTGGTCTACCTCGGGGTCTACGGTCATTTATTTCCTGAGTGTAAGCGAGTTTTGTTTCCCTATTATCTTCCATTCTTTCTATATGCCCCAGCCATTGTAGTCTATTAGCCTTCATGATACCAGTGATTAGCGGGGACTTAGATCATAAATGTCTTTGTTACTTCTTCTTTTCCACTATCCACTTTGTGTATCCCTAATGGGTCCAAAGATGAGTCTTAAAATTTTGTTCTCAAAGGTTTGTAACAAGGCTTCGTCTCCTTTCGTTGTACTCCAGGTTTCAGAGCCATACAGCACAACTGGTCTGATCAGTGTTTTGTATATTGTGATTTTGGTGTTACGAGATAGCGCCTTTGATTTTAGTAGATGTTGTAGTGCATAGTATATCTTATTTCCAGAGTTGATTCTAGTTTGTATTTCTTCCCTTATGATGTTGGAGCAGTTGAAGATCGTACCCAGGTATTTGTATGTTTCCGTTCTTTTAATGGTCATATTATCTATTTGTATGTGGCCAGAGTTTCTAGCCATTCCGTCTCTTGAAATTACCATATATTCTGTCTTATCTTGGTTGATAACCAGCCCCATCTGTTGGGCTTTTTCCTTTAAGTGAGTCAATATTTCCAATGTCTTTTGTTCACTTTGCCCTATAATATCTATATCATCTGCATAACCAAGCAGCTTGGATGTTCCTCCAATATCACATTCCTCCTTTACCTTCCTTACAACTTTCTCTAGAGCCAGATTGAAGAGTAGCGGCGATAGTGCATCACCCTGTTTCAAGCCAGATGTTATTTGGAAGGGGTCTGATTTGACAAATAGGCACGCAACACTTAAATTTGAGGTAGTTTGGGCTCCATCACTACTAGAAAGAAGCTCATGTAGTATTATTGAGTCTATGTCATTATCGGTGCCATTTTAATAAATATCAGCATCATCTTCATCCAGTGACACCTATTCTTTCTCTCACAATGTGGTCAATATCACGCTGACGGCAACCATTACCTCTTAGGACATTTCCTGACATACCTGGGAGCCGAGGTAAATTTTTTTTAAACCCGGGTTCTTTTAGTACTTGCATTTAATACATATCTGAGTTTTATCAAGCAAAAAAGAGTAAAAATTGTGCATATCCTACATGAGATCTTGTGTACGATCTTAACATATATCAGTTCACACATTATTAAACTTTTGTTTTGAACAGTATATCACTCTTAAACTGGTTGACTGGCTGTGTTGTCAAAGAAAAGCATTGCAAACGGATTGCTCCATGAGTGTTCATTTCTTCCCTTAGATCACACAAGGAGGTTCTCAGTGCATGAACTGTATAGCCAAGATCTATATGTGTGTACACAAGAATCACTCATACAGTTTATTTGCCAGCAAGTTAATCTTTTTTAATGTGCATGAGCTGCAGCCTATTCGACCTACTCTTTTATAATTTAATATAATTAATTTCTACTTATTTTTAGTATGCACAATATATAGATGACCACACATGAACTGTTGGAGTATTGATCTTTCCATGTTCCCACTGTCAGATCTATTTACTGAAACAGCCTTTGGTTTATTCTGTTAAATTATTATGAATATTAATAAATTACTGCCGATCTCCCTGGCCTAGTGGTTTGCGACTTTCTCCGTAATCCCGTTCATAAACGTGAGCAAACGCAGTTGTGCAAGAATTGGTAGCGGTTCTCACCGCACCCGTTACTTACGGGATATGTGAGCCGGGCACTCAGAAAGCAATGGCAAACTACTGAGCGTAATCTTGCCAAGAAATCAACAACAGTAGTAAAATGCTGGTGTTGACAGTGATGTCCTGTAATAGGATATGTGAGAGGGGGGGGGGGATAAATTACTATTACAGCAGTTTTAAAATGTCAACCTTGTCTCATCCATCCAATGGCGTTCCCTTATAGACCTTTGACCCCTTCAGTCATTTTGGAATTGTTCTCTATTGAATGTCTTTATGCTGGTGCTGTCATGTGTACATTATCTACCACATCCTGAACCCATCATATTGAGGTCTTTGTCTCCTCTTCCCTGGTATTCCTCCCTCCACATGTCTTTTTACATGCCCACATTTTCCTCAACAGCCAGTCTTCTTTTAGACTGAGTACTTGCATAGATCTGCTTGTTCTCTTTCTTGCCCAATGTATTGTTACTGTTCTGAAACACATATTTAAAGGATTTCAGCTGAACTGTTAAATGTAAAGGTGTTTACCCGTATGCTGCCATATGAAATATGCATGTTTTTAGTACTGTGACTTTTGTTGTTCTATCTGTTACAATCCATAAAGGTTTTAATAGCTTTTGTTTTTGAAGAGCAATGTTAGTTAGTCGCAGTTCCAACTTCACAGCAACGGGTCGTCCCCATTATACTCTGTTACTGTGCCAGTGAATATCACACAAAACGCTCCCCACTGCCCAATGTGAAAAGTGGAAAAGACAGGAGTCTCGACAAACAACAGCCCGCACAGATACACTGTGCATAATGCCGCCGCCAGAATGTCAACACACCAGTCCCGCACGAAACACCCAATTCATTTCTGATGGAATCGGCAGTCATTTTCCTATCTGGATGTTTCCTAGATGTTCACCTGCACAGTCCACGAACATAAAGTTCATCACCGACGGCAGTGGCAGTCAACCAGAAGCCCAGCAGCCACGCATTTCTGCATAAGGCAAACACCGGTCAACTCTGGGACATAGCCACCTGCCATCGCTCCGAACATGCAGTCACGTTCCAAAAATAAAAACTTGGGCAGATTCAAAAGCACTTCACATGAAACTCACAGCTCACAGTGTCGCGCCACGCACTCACTCAGTAGCAGGGCGACGGAACCATCAAGCCTCCTTAGTTGCCTCTTACGACATGCGTGGTAGGCTACAGTGTTGCTATTCTTTGCTTCCCTTATGGGCCCCGGCAACACACAGGAGTGAAGAGCAATGTTTCTTGTTTTTCATCACATTTCCATCACCCATCGGCAGTAAATCTAGATATTCAAAACTACTCATGTTCTGTCATTTCTATCTAATTATAAATATATCTGTTACATCTATTATATCAACTGTCAGTTCTGTTTTTGTTGCAATGAGATACAAATTTAGTTTTTGATTTGCTCTGTACTATTTTTATAAGTTTCTCAGTTCCCATTAGTGTTGATAGTACTACTGTGTCAGTAAGTGGAATTCAGGTAATTTTATTATCCGTTTACAAAGGGATCATGTGGGATGCAGAGGTGTTTCCAAGGCACCAGGGCCAGGTTCTATACTGGCAAAGACATACTAACACGTCCTAGTCGTGCGTTCTGGGCAACAGGTCCCTTCGGGGTACTGGCTAACATAGTAGGATCGCTGATTCTTCCGAAGTCGGAGAGTATCTGCCTGCACGGCAAGGAACCACTGTCTGCACACCAATAAGCCAGACATGGGACAACGTATACTCACGCAAACCTCAGGTCCTGTATGACATCACACTGATGTTGAACAACAGGATGTCTTCATCCGACATACAGGACTTCATGCTGGAGTTCACAGCCAATGAAAGCAAGCAAGCAAGCAGCAAGCAAGGGATCTATTTTTCACTGCTCATATTTTCAGTATATAAGTTAAGCAGATATGGGTACAAACATGCAACCCTGTGTTCTATACCATATGTCAAAGACTGAACTATGAGGCCAGAGGTCTGCCTCAAGATAGAAACACCATCGGGAAGAGTGGTCAACCTCATATAGATTAGAGGTGATACCTTGCCCTGGAATAAGGGCAGGGTAGGGGATAGAATGGAGAACTATTAACTAGGTCTCTCATGAGACACGGAGACGGTGACCAGATAGTTAGCACTCTGGTCACGACAGAATCACGGCGCCTACATGATAGCCATGATTGCCAATCAACAGAAAACAGCTAATGTAAGCGTGCCAAACAGAACGGCACGCAGAAAGCCGAAGGACACCTCAAGGTCCTTCCGCGTGGTGTGTAACCACGCGAGGAAGCTAGTCAGACTGGGGACTGACTTTGTAGCGGGCACCTCGTTGTAGTATTGATAGGAGATTTGTGTAACCAAATAGATAGAATTAGCATTAGGGTTTAGAAACTAGACAGGCAATTCTGTGGCTTTGTGTGTGGTTTTGATAGCGACTGTTATGTACTTGTAAAGTGCCAACGGCAATAAAATGTATCATTTATTTCCTCTCACACGACTTGCAAGTTTCTTGTGTGGTGCGAGAGAAGTAATCTGATGATGCCTTGCACATGAGTTGTTGACAGGCAAAGATTAATGTGGTGTCAGAAGTGGTGCTTGGACGAAAGCGCCAAGCAAATACACTCATCCACGGCTCTAGACTAAGTTTACAAATAGTGAAGTAGTGATTTAATTTGTGTCAGTGACGGTTAACTTGTGCAGAACTAGGACAAGTTGCTAACGAAACTGTGCCTATCGTGACGAAATAATGCTTATTTATGTTTAGTAAAATATTATATACTTAAATCATGTGTTTCTTCAAAGTTGTAAGTATTGATATTATTATTTTCTGTTATTTATTCTTGTAATTATTTATTTATTTATGAATAATTGTCAAAAGTGATTCATGGCGGAGCGATACACATGTCAGCAACAATATCGATTTTTGCAAGCTAAAAATAGCGCTGCGCCTCTGACGTAGCACGATTGACAAGCAGTTGGGTTACGCCATTGGCAATCAGCATCTGAATGTTTACAAATCGGTAAACTGCTGCCCGCCTGAATCAGTGCTTTATATTACCTATTATTTATTTATTTGAGTTAGTAATTGAATATATTTGTTTATTTAAACAATATTAATATATTTTCTTTTATTTCAAAGCAGTTAATGAATTTGTTTTTCGTACTTTTTCTTGTGTTTACCGTCACGATGGCACTATTTTCAGCCAGGCAAATTAGACTGGTCTGCACAACACTTGCATAGATTAAACTAGGTTAGTGACGAAAGGCATATACGGTTAGAACGAAGACAGGACATTGACAATTTAATATTAAGTAAACTATATTCTGTTTTGTTCGTGGGCATGTCATTGTCATTGTGTCAAATTGTCGAATAATATGTCGTTTGCTATTTGTTAATTGTTGCTGCTCTGTAAACCAGGGTGAACAACAGCTGATTATAAGATTGGTGTGTATGCCGAAGTGCCAAACAGGTGACCTAGATAGAGAACTCGTGGCGATACTGAAGCGCCAAACAAGGTGACCTGTGTTACCGGAGTGTGTTCCTTGATCTCGGGAACATTAAGTTGAGTATACTCATTATATTTGGCATGCAATGTGATTAATAGTGCATCTCTTTTTCAGCTTGTGATGCATTAGCATACTTTTGTGCTCTGTTTTTTGCAGGACTAAATTTTTCAGGTTATACACAAAGAGTACAATTTGCAGTGCTCAGATATGAATAAATATAACATATCAAAGAAAAATAAGTGAATAAAAAGGTCAGTGTAGGTCAACACTAGCTATTTACCTAACATCATGGCTACTTTAGCTGACTTCGTAAAAGCAGGCAAAGAAATGCAATACACAGGTAAAGAGCTAGAAGAATATGCCGATAAGAAATTTAAAGAAGCAAAGGATGCAGAGAGAGATGAACGTGCACAGGAAAGACAACACCAGATACAACTAGCTGAGATAACAAAACAAAAAGAATTACAAATTAAGCAACAACAGTTAGAGCAGGATAAGGAGATTAAACAGAAAGAACTAGAATTAAAGCAAAAGCAAATAGATCAAGAAAAAGAATTAAAACAAAAGCAAATAGATCAGGAAAAAGAATTAAAACAAAAGCAAATAGATCAGGAAAAAGAATTAAAACAAAAGCAAATAGATCAGGAAAAGGAAATAAAACAAAGAGAATTAGATCTAAAGCAAAGAGAGATAGATGAAATGATTAAAGTCAAGGAAAAACAAATACAGGTAGAATCAGAGACACAGTTAAAGATGAAAGATATGGATGTAAACTCACACGCAGAGATCTCTGCCACTAAACTTAAAAGTCAACAAGAAGAAAATAAGTTCAACAAATACAAAAATATTATCAAACCATATTGTAAAGAAGATTCAATATCAGCCTGGACAGAAAATGTCGAGTATCAATTTAAATATCACCAAGTTCCAATAGACATGTGGGCTATGATTTATATGAAGAACCTAAGTGGTGAGCCCCTTAAAGTGATAGAAGCTATACCAACTGATCTTAGATCTAACTATCAATACATCCATGATAGGATAATGCAACACTTTTTACTTGATGCCCCTGGGTATCAGGTTCAGTTCTCAAATTTAAAACCTAAACCTAGTGAGACTTTCATTGACTACGTCTCAAATGTTCAGAGTGTACTAAATAGATGGCTTAAGGCAGCTAACATAGGAAAAGACTTTGATAGACTTAAAAATTTAATAGCCATGGATAAAATCATATCCACTATACTATCTCCTTTTGCTAAATTTCTACAGCAGTCAGACATTGAGAACATAGAGCAGTTCGAAAAGAAAGGGTCTGCATATTTTTCTTCTAACAGAGATATTTTTAAGACCTCAAATGACTCTGAAGTAGTGTCCTTTGTGAAAGACCAACCAAAAAATTATCAAAGTAAGAGAAAACCCTTTCAGAAAATCGACACAAAAGATAGGAAAGTATCAAAATGTATTTATTGTCAACTGTTGCATGACACTTATTCTATGTGTGACAAATCGCCAAATTATCCGGCGCATCTTGAAAATGTTATCAAGAAGCAACAAAACAAAAGATCTGCATACAGGCGTGCAATCAAATGCTTCTTTTGTTCCAGCTACGGCCATTATTCAAATAAGTGTCTGGGCCGCCAACGTATGAAAGCCAACAATGCTATTTTGATTGATACATCTTCTGATAGTGATAGTGAGACTGAGTGTGAGATTGAAAATGATTTACCTGTTAACCAATCTGAAGATGTGTGTTGTGTAAACGATATATTAAGTTTTGACAGTTGTGAACGATGTCACCAATTTCATGCAGACGGAAAATTAGAATGTGGACATACAGTACCGTTCTCAACTGAGAATGTAAATGCAGCATTAGCCTCCAGAGGCAATTTGGTGTTCCACAATGCAATGGTCAATGATAGACCATGCCAATGTTTGCTGGATAGCGGCAGCACCCTTATTGGTCTTAGAAAGGAACTGGTGAGCCAGATGACTATACAGGTGACTCTGTCAAATGCCGAACCTTTTCGGGTAACATTGAAATTTACCCTTTGGCCAAAGCCCGTATTAACACTCCTTTCCTTTCTGGTACCTTTACTTGTGCAATACTTGACAACCCTTGTACTGATTTAATTTTGGGTTGCTTACCCCAATTGAAACAATGTACTACCGATGAAATAGCGGCATGGGAAAGATTAAATGCAGCTAATGCAACAACCAGAGCAGACACTGTAAAACATCAAGACACACTACAAGATGAGAGACTACTGTTGCTTTCTCCAACTGGCACAGATGACACCAACAGACAAAAATTCATAGAACAGCAGAAAGCTGATCCTAGTGTGTCTCCATATTTAAAATTATTGAAAGAAAGAGCCAAGGTGACCAAAAATGCATCATGGTTCTTTAGGCTTAACAATGGCATTCTTACTAGATATTATACAACAGGTAACCATGAGATTCAGCAAACGGTGTTACCTGTACAACACCGCCTTACTGTGCTAAAGATTGCACATGAGTCACCGTTTGCTGGTCATCTGGCTTACGACAAAACCAGGGCCAGAATTCAGGCTCATTTTTATTGGCCAGGTTTTTGCAATGATATAAAATTATTTTGTCGTTCGTGTAATGTCTGTCAACAGTTAGTATGTAAGGGTAAACATCCTACAGCTGAGGTACAACCTTCTACACTGGCTTCTAGGCCATTTGAGATTGTGGCGGTAGATATTGTTGGACCCCTGAATCAGGTGTCCAGCAAAGGAAATCGCTTCATATTAACGATGGTCGACCTCTGTTCAAGGTGGGTTGAGGCAGTAGCTTTGAAATACATCACCTCCAAAGATGTTGACAATGTATTTCTACACCTGTTCTCACGATTCGGATTTCCACGGACCATAATATCCGATCGTGGAACTCAATTTATATCGGCTGCAACGCAAGCCCTTACAAAATTGTTAGGTATTAAACAACATTTTACAACAGCATACCATCCAGCCAGCAATGGAATTGTAGAAAAAATTAACGGAGATCTTAAGCATATGCTGGCTAAGGTGACAGCAGAAAACCCAGCTGAATGGGATACACTGTTACCAACAGTGCTGTTCGCCTATCGGGAGATTCCCCATTCAAGCACGGGTTTCTCACCGTTTGAATTAGTGTACGGGGCTAGCCCACGTGGACCCCTAACCATTTACCATCAGGTAATCACTAATTCCATTGAAATTCCCACCCCAAAAACACCTTACGAAATGGTGACAGACACACGAGACAAAATCATGAAATCGTGTATTATAGCTAAGGCAGCTTTGGAGAGGAAGGGTCAAATCTACCGCCAATACGCCAACAAAAGTGCAAGAACAGTTGATCTTGAACCAGATCAAGACATACTTTTGTTACTTCCAGACAAACGAAATTTATTATTGACCTCATGGCAAGGGCCATTCAAGGTGGTACGCAAAATTTCAGATGTTGACTATGAAATATCAATAAACGGACACTTAAAGATATTCCATGTCAACATGCTGAAACCTTACTTTTCACGACAACAGACAGAAGTAGAGACAGACGAACAAAGTGCACCCACATCTAGTGATCAGACGACAGACATACACAACGCAACTACACTAGTTAGCGAGACTGGCATATCCGACGATATCCATACATCTAGCCAGAATACAGAATACGCACTTAGTACCACCACCGTACTGAATCAGGTAGACGACGACGGAATGGAACTACCCGTTCCTATTGTGGACAAGACTGCTACATTAGATAGCATACAGATAGAACAGGGACTAACAAACAGTCAACGACGACAATTAGTAGAATTAGTGACGGAATACAAAGACATATTTTCTGACATTCCAGGTAGGACGGACAGAATCGAACACTCCATTCTTCTTTCGGACTCTAAGCCTATTAAATGCAGGCCGTACTCAATCCCACTTAGCTATAGGGAAAATCTGAATAAGGAAATTCTTAATTTAGAAGCTAGTGGGATCATCCAGAAATCCACTTCTGAGTACTCTTTTCCAATCGTCCTAGTTAAGAAAAAGGACTCTACAATTCGTCTCTGTGTGGACTATCGAAAACTCAACAACGTCACTAAGATCGACGCAGAGCCAATTCCTTCCTGCGAAGATCTTATTCTTGACATGTCCACCTCCAAAATCTTTTCTAAACTAGATCTTACTAAGGGATATTGGCAGGTCCCTATGCAGTCTCAATCCATCCATCTTACTGCTTTTTCAACACCTTTAGGACTATACGAGTGGCGTTTTCTTCCTTTCGGTCTTCGAAATGCTCCTGCCACTTTCGTACGCTTAACTAGAGATCTACTTCATGGAGTGACGAATACAGTGACCTATATAGATGATATATGTGTCCATACTGATGACTGGACAACACACTTACGGAAACTAAGACATGTCTTTGACAGGTTGCGACTCTTCGGGCTCACTGTCAAACCGAGCAAAGTTGAATTGGGCCTAAAAGAAATTGACTTTTTGGGTCATGTCATTTCTCAAGGTCAACTAAAGACTGACAATAGAATTATTACCAAAATTATGAACCTGACCATTCCTACCACAAAGAAGCAGGTCAGAAGCCTTTTGGGGTTATTAAATTACTATAGCAAATTCATACCAAATTTAGCGGAAATTACAAGTGTATTTTCCAATGTTTTAAAAGCATCTGTAAAATTAGATGTCAAAGATGCATTATTAATTTCTGCATTGTCAAAATTGAAAATCCTTTTTAGTAATGTACCAATTCTCCGCTTGCCTAATCCTAGGCTCGTTTATTATCTTAGGACAGATGCCAGCAGAATCTCCATCGCTGCAGTATTAGGCCAATTTTATGATGACATCTTCCACCCGATTTGCTACGTGAGCCGTAAGATCACACCAACTGAGTCCAGATATTCCATATCAGAGTTGGAAGCCCTAAGCGTCATCTATGCGGTGAGGAAGCTCCATCGATTTTTGGCAGGTGTTCACTTCATTGTCCAGACTGACAACTCCCCAATCACGGTCATACAGAGTGGTGTGCATCGTAATGACCGTATATACAGGTGGTCGCTAATACTACAAAATTACACCTTTAGTATAGAGCATATCAAGGGTAAGGATAACATCTTGGCTGATACCCTTAGTCGACCATCTGAGGTAGAAATACCAGAGATACCACATAAGAGTGTAGAGTAATAGATGTTAACTTAGTACAGTAAAATATTCTATGTTAAATATGTTACAAATACATAGACATTATGTGCTGAACTGGGTACTAAGAACATTGATTTACTATGTGTCCGTAGACATCAAAATTAAGAACTTTACTCTGAGAATTAATATATCACTTTGTGAACGCGGGCAGCTCATTACCTGCTAAGCTCCATATCTGTTCCAGTGAATCATTTGTGTTAAGCAGAGAAAAACAGTGTCAGGACATTACATAAATACAGACACGAAAACTGTGGTCTACGACACAAGCAAACTCTACAGGTGCAATACCCATAAGACACAAGTGTGACTGTGTAATGTATTTCATATACCCAGGACAATTGTATAAATAGTATGCCAATGAAAGCATTTTCTGAACATTCAGGGCAACGACTAACCCGAGGTATTTAAATACCATGTATATAATACTCATTGTGATATGTATTATAACGTTTTAATATAGTCATAAATTATAGGTAGATTATGTCATTTAATGTATATTTACATTTAGATAATATAATAGTTTTCATTTTTTTTTACTTTAGATATATTATTAATTTACCCACTTATTTACCTTAAAAGTAGAATAGGATAGTAATTTAAACATAACAACTAATTATAAACTACAATAATAAATTTAGATAGTAATAGTATCATTTAGTTTATTACATTTCACTTTGTTTCATTTCATTTGAGTTCATTCCAGTTTAATGATCCAATCCATTTAACAAACATTATCATCTAGTATTATAATTAGTTTACAACATAATAGAATAAAAAGATTATATAATTGAAAATACATCATTCACACCATTTAGATTAAGAATATCAATCATATAGTTTTTTTTCACGTAAAAACATTAGTTATAATTGTGTTAGAGGTAACATCACCCATGTTAGAAAGGTACGTAACTTATTACATTTCACATTACCCATTTCACAAAGGTACATAACTCATCTCACATCAATGTCATTTTAAATAGTTAGATTACATCCCGTAAATTAGATAAATATTAGGAGTAATGTAAGCTTGGTTGAGTATTAATGTGACAGATAGATTAAAATAGGTAACACATTAAATATATTTATATAACTAGTATTAGTATGTCAGTATTTAGAATATTATTGTAATAGAATATAGTGGTAAGTAATACCAGGGTACAAACCATCAACCCTTTTTCTTACATGTAAATATATTGTAAATACTTGACTTGTGCAGCGATTTACGCACAGTCATTGAGCTCAACTTTTTGCAAACTGAGCCAAACTTGTACAGTGTCACTCCAAGGGTTTTTAAATAACTATGAGGGTAAAAGATGTATGACAGAAGTGATGGTAAAAGATGTGTGACAGAAGTGTGAAAGTGAAAGAAGTGTGACAGAAGTGTGAAACTGAGAGCGAATGTAAATTATACAAGAGAGAGTGAAATCGGTCAGAGGATTTTTCTGCCGCTCAACGCGACTTTTTATTTTTTGTCTGCGTCAAATGTGTGCTTTCTTTGTTGTGCTGTGATGAATGTGTTGTGTGTAGTTTAGTGTAGATCTTAGAGAAAGTATTTTAAGTCTCATAAGACGGAGATGTAGTCACTAATTAGTGTGTTGCACTTCTTTGTGACCTCATTTAACCGAATTATGGCACTTGAAAACTTACTTACATACACATGATAGTTAGATACACATGTTAGAGAGTAGATTATACTATTAATATAATCCAAACACGCAAACAACCAGAAAAACAAACATATAAATTGCATACACTTTTTGTAGATCAAAGGGAGATAACTCCGGGTCAGGGGACATAATAGACAACGAAAAACTAACTTAACAGTGAAAGAGAACTTTACACGCGGAAGCGAGATAGGTAAAGCCTGTCGCACACAGCTTGTGTAATGGTTGTTTAATATTATATGAAGGACATGAAGCAATTCATGTGTTGACCCTAAGAAAATCAACTTTGTATGGGTAGTGAGTTAATTTACTATTTGAGGGCAGGTCTTATTAGACAACGGTCCGGTTCAGACATACCTCCAATTAATATAATATTGCGAATGAAAAGAGGGCTCACGCCAACCAGACAAGTTTGTGGCGATTGCCAGTAACCAAGTAAAGTGATACGACATTGTGACAATAGGCAGTAGAAGTCTATTAGGTAGCCCAAAGCCAGATTATCTACAGTCTTTGACAAAAATTAGATACACTAATTTTTTAGAAACCTCTTGCGTCACAACCAATGAGTCAAAGTTGATGACGCAACACAGGAGGGGAGGGTGTGTGTCAAAGACTGAACTATGAGGCCAGAGGTCTGCCTCAAGATAGAACACCATCGGGAAGAGTGGTCAACCTCATATAGATTAGAGGTGATACCTTGCCCCGGAATAAGGGCAGGGTAGGGGATAGAATGGAGAACTATTAACTAGGTCTCTCATGAGACACGGAGACGGTGACCAGATAGTTAGCACTCTGGTCACGACAGAATCACGGCGCCTACATGATAGCCATGATTGCCAATCAACAGAAAACAGCTAATGTAAGCGTGCCAAACAGAACGGCACGCAGAAAGCCGAAGGACACCTCAAGGTCCTTCCGCGTGGTGTGTAACCACGCGAGGAAGCTAGTCAGACTGGGGACTGACTTTGTAGCGGGCACCTCGTTGTAGTATTGATAGGAGATTTGTGTAACCAAATAGATAGAATTAGCATTAGGGTTTAGAAACTAGATAGGCAATTCTGTGGCTTTGTGTGTGGTTTTGATAGCGACTGTTATGTACTTGTAAAGAGCCAATGGCAATAAAATGTATCATTTATTTCCTCTCACACGACTTGCAAGTTTCTTGTGTGGTGCGAGAGAAGTAATCTGATGATGCCTTGCACATGAGTTGTTGACACATAAAATGTAAGAACGACTGCTCTAGACACAACACCTCACATACTTACAGTTATTGACTCATTCTGCAGTGCCTGGAGGATGAAGTTACTGACAACTCTGCCATCATTCATATGCATACGTGGCCCAAAAGTATTAAAGATGCGCGCCACCCTGACTTCCACTTTTTCCTAGACAAATATATCAATGACCTATGACTACAGCACTGCTACACAATCTCACATCATAATTGTGCAGAGATCTTCGAAAGTCATAATATACTTAACAAATCCATGTCAAGCTGACAGTTACATGATCAACCATCTACAGACTAAACGAATTTACCTTTACTTGTATATCAATAGTAACATAAATTGTCAACAGCATTGTAAAATTAATTTGTATGTGACTTCAATGCCAAGGCTCAGTGGCGAAGGATTTATGGACCCGGTTCATAATCCCACATACTGCTTTAGAAACACAGCTGTGGGCAATTTGGCAGCAGACCACCTTGCATTGTTTTTTACGAAATGGTATTGGTGCCGATCGTTCAGAAAGCAATGGCAAACTACTGAATGTAAACTTGCCAAGAGATCACAAACAACAAAAAACATGCTGAGGTTGACTGCTACAGCCTGTAAAGGATATACAACTAACTAACCAAGGAAAGACAGACAATTTTCCACAGTGATTTCCCTTTAAGCATTGGGTTGCTGTCTTCACATTAAAACACCTTAAATCTGTGGAAGAAACATGACTAACCAAGGCCTGTTCCCGTCACATCCCTGGGAAGGTTAACCCGGTCAACAAATGCCCGCAGAAGTCGGATGTGTCGGCCTAACGGCGCAAGAACGCAGCTGTGCTGTAAACAGGCACAACGCAATCACTTCCACACACAAAAAAACTCTGGATGAACGCAAAAGAAGTTCCCGTCACATGAGCTGGGCTGAACCATGACCTGATTACATCCTAATGTGCCTGTGTATATGTGAAGTCCCAGTATCAGTTGTTTTCTTAACTTGGAGAGGGAAAGGAGAACTCTGGAACAATCCCCATGGAGATGGTACATTGCTGTTACCAGGTTGGGAGACAAGCATCTACACCAATCTCTCCAATGGATTCAAGCCCTATTTTCAGGATTCAGATGTCCTGAATGCTAATGCCATCAGAAAGTTAAATCTCTGCCTTCCACAGGACGCACAACGAAACCAAGCAACAGTATTTTCACACGTTTATCTCCACTCTGTTGTCTATCCTCCTTGAAGTGGCTATACCAAGTGGTCGAGGGGGCTAGCATGTCCAATGACTCCAAGAGTCTCCTATGTGGGACAGGTCACGGGATAGGATCAGATGAAGTGAGACACAAACCTGCTGCCCTGTAGGTAGACTAATGAAAGTCAAAGACCAGGGAAAGCATACCCGGGAAAATGCTTGTCGAAATCAGACTTGATGGAACAGTGTAATGGTATTTACTTAAGGATGATGTCACAAATTAAAAGAGATCAGAACGGTGCTAATGCCATTTAGTCCTGCCAGGAGGTAATATTGCAAGGCTCTGTGCCTTGAAAAGATGAAAATAAAAAATTCACAAATGTGAAATCAGCTGACTCAATACTGTAGCGAAAACAATGCAGAACTAGCAAACCTAAGAGCAACTCTCTAGGCCAAGAATAAATTGCTAGCAGTGATGCCAAACTATTTATCTGTGACTTCTGTGTCAATTTTAAAGACAATTTCACAGTGTTGTCAGGCTATTTTATCTGTGATTTCTGTGTCAATAATAAAGACAATTTCACAGTGTTGTCAGGCTATTTTATCTGTGATTTCTGTGTCAATAATAAAGAAAATTTTACAGGGTTGTCAGGCTATTTTATCTGTGATTTCTGTGTCAATAATAAAGAAAATTTTACAGGGTTGTCAGGCTATTTTATCTGTGATTTCTCTGTCAATAATAAAGACAATTTCAAAGTGTTGTCAGACTATTTTATCTGTGATTTCTGTGTCAATAATAAAGAAAATTTTACAGGTTTGTCAGGCTATTTTATCTGTGATTTCTGTGTCAATAATAAAGACAATTTCACAGTGTTGTCAGGCTATTTTATCTGTGATTTCTGTGTCAATAATAAAGAAAATTTTACAGGGTTGTCAGGCTATTTTATCTGTGATTTCTGTGTCAATAATAAAGACAATTTCACAGTGTTGTCAGACTATTTTATCTGTGATTTCTGTGTCAATAATAAAGAAAATTTTACAGGGTTGTCAGGCTATTTTATCTGTGATTTCTATGTCCAGAATAAAGACAATTTAACACAGGACTGTTGAACTATGTTAAGAATGATAATTTTCAACTGTGTGGTCATGATGATAATTTTCAACTGTTTTGACTATGTCAAGAACACCAAATTTTCAACTGTGTTGTAGACCTTCTATGTTAAGAATAAAGATAATTTTCAAATGTGTCATCAAGCTAATTTATCTGGGATTTCTTTGACAAGAATAAAGACAATTTTCAGCAGTCACGTCAAACTAATTTGTGACTTCTACGTTAAGAATAAATAATTTCCATTAGTGCTGTCAAACTAATTTATCTGACTTCTATGTTAAGTATAAATAATTGAGTGTTACACTAATTTGTCTGAGACTTATGTTAACGCATTTTATGTTTTGTCCAGGAATTTATCTGCAATTTCTATGTCAAGAATAAAGACAATTTCTATGTCAAGAATAAAGACAATTTGCAACATCGCTGTCAGCAGCATGTTGAGTACTGTGTCAATAAAAATGCTTATAAAAGAAGACATTGCACCCCTGTCTATTTCCTAAAAGAGAACTTGAACACCTTCCTGTTGTATCCTTTATGAAATCAGTTTGTCACCTCTTCCTTTAGCTCTTAGTCATTTGCATTTTCTTGATGTGTCTCTTAGTGATAATCTCCAGCTTGTTGCTTGCTTACTCCACAAGTGTTCAGAGGACAGATTCTCAAAACTGCTTTTCTCTTCTCAAGTCCTGTTAAATTTCCTCTTTTTCTCTGAGCAATACTAATTCATTGCAGCAAACCATACCATTGAAAGCCGTAACAGTATTAAAATAAGAAAAAGTTCATAACATTTTTATAATTGTCACAATTTGCTCTATCTCTCATACGACTGCTGGTGGATGACTTTAACAACATCATTTAAATTAAAAATCACTAAGACAGATCTACCTTTTTTTTTAAAATTAAATGTATAGAAACAACATAGTGAAAGATTAATCTAAACGAAGAAAGCAAAATAATAATTTTTACATCCAACTATAGAACTACTGTGACTACTATCATTTGATCAAGCACTAAACAAAACAAAATGTAATATATAATCTGGGATTTCCACTGATATTTTGGGGTTTTTTTTTTCTCCAATAGTGAAACAACAGCATGATGTATCATTCTGTAACCATTCAGTTCTTCACTTGTATAGTCATTCTGCTCGTACGCCACATTCTATCAGTATAAACAGGTTAGAAAACAAATAAATGAAAAAACTTGTGTGGTCCCGTTTTCCCAGGACATCACTCATCTAAACTACCACACTGTTACTGTGATAGTTAACCAGTTGCTCACCTGCTTTTCATATGCATAACACATTGTCTCCGCCACTCGTTTGCCTTCATCATAACAAGCCCGGGGTCCAATGGGGTTGACATGACCCCAGTATTCTTCACTCTGGGGGTGCAGCTCAGGATCTGTGATTCAACCAAGTAGCAACACGAATGTGAGTTCAGAACATCAAACTGATTGGCAACTAACATCTATAATTAATAAATGCCTTGTGAGCAGTTGTGTATGTCATGCATTTACACGAAGCTTTCAAACATATGTCATGATAGGCATGGGCTATCATGGTTCACCATCTCGTGATTATCAGGTCTGTCCTGTCACAATTATGCCATGTGGCCAAGCCATACAGGCATTTCTCTTTGCCTCACCATTTCCCCATCAACTTTGACATACTATTTTCCCATCAACTTTGCCAGCTGTCACTAAATTTTCAAGTTTATTTATCCTCACAATGTGCCCCAAAAATCTTGACTGCCTATGGCAATTTCTCTAATGAATTATGGTTTTATCTGCTTCTTGAATAACTGAATTTTTCGCATTGTGTTCTGTTCGTCGATGGTATTCTTTGCATCGTCCTCAGAAAACACATTTCCCCTGCCATTAGTAGTTTCTTCTCAGCTTGTAGCTTTACACTAACTATAATCTCTCTCTCTCTCTCTCTCTCTCTCTCTCTCTCTCTCTCTCTCTCTCTCTCTCTCTCTCTCTCTCTCTCTCTCTCTCTTCTCTCTCTCTCCCCCTCCCCGCCCTCTCTCTCTCCCACTTCTTCCATCATGCCTCCATTATCGCCATGGTGTTTGATCATTAATTGCAGTATCTTCTTCAGTATCTTCTTTAGCTGTCTAGAGCTGACAACTATCAAGATCTTCACTCCTGTTATCTGATATTTTGATGAAGATGATCTATATTTGTTGTCCAACTTTCTATATGTATATCATTCTGTGAATTTAATTTGCCTCGCTTGCCTTGTATTTCCCCCAAATCAGGTTAATTTCTCTATTTCACCTCTTCTGTTGATATTCTCTATACACTGATTGGCCTGTTCTTGATGGTTTTGTTGAGGATTTTATATGGTCTATTTACTCACATTAACAAGTGAATAATAGTATTATATGGTCTATTTACTCACATTAACAAGTGAATAATAGTATTATATGGTTTATTTACTCACATTAACAAGTAAATAATAGTATTATATGGCCTATTTACTCACATTAACAAGTGAATAATAGTATTATATTGTCTATTTACTCACATTAACAAGTAAATAATAGTATTATATGGCCTCTTTACTCACATTAATAAGTGAATAATAGTATTATATGGTCTATTTACTCACATTAACAAGTAAATAATAGTATTATATGGCCTATATACTCACATTAACAAGTAAATAGTAAGATTGTTTGGTCTATTTACTCACATTAACAAGTAAATAATAGTATTATATGGCCTATTTACTCACATTAACAAGTGAATAATAGTATTATATGGTCTATTTACTCACATTAACAAGTAAATAATAGTATTATATGGCCTATTTACTCACATTAACAAGTAAATAGTAATATTGTTTGGTCTATTTACTCACATTAACAAGTAAATAATAGTATTATATGGCCTATTTACTCACATTAACAAGTGAATAATAGTATTATATGGTCTATTTACTCACATTAACAAATAACAAGTTACATGTGGTCTATTCAGTCACATTAACAAGTAAATAACAGCTGTATACGACCTGCTCAGTCACATTAACAAAGTAAATAACAGTTGTATACAACTTATTCAGTCACATTAAAAATAAAGGGCTTAGAAGCAAGAGAAATGGTTTCATTACACCAGATTCTATCCCATATGGTTTTTCCCCACAATAGCCTGCAGTTTCTGAAAGAAACTGCGCTCATGGCCCAATGTAGAGAGTCTGAAAACGACCCACAACCTCCATTAATAAGTAAATGAAAGTTGTTGTTTACATTTTACCACAATATCTGTTATGACATATTCAATACATAATTTGTCTAACCTGATGACAATGAAGGGTATTTCACTGAAATACCCTTTGCCAGTTATTTGTGTTCCTCCGTTCACTTACTTTGAATGCAAGCATAGTCCATATACATGCTATTTCTAGTGTACTGGACTGATTTTTGCAGCATGTGGATTAGCTTTTCCTGGCACCAGTGTCCCTCGCCATCGGGAAAACCCACTCCCACTTCTGAGGTACTTGTAAATTACATTCCCAAGTCGAGGAGGAGAAAACATTTTAGTCCAACTGAACGGCATAGGTGATGAACTTGTTACCTCAGCACACCGGAAGTTTCATTTGATTGTCACCGAAAAAACTTTCTATCATGTAAGAATGGACCTATTAAAGCTGTCATTATCATCTGTCTCTTGAGTAGTTATACATTCAGAAAACTTAACTATAGACTAACAATAAATGCAGGTAGTCCTCTAGTGTCATGTGACCATCCTGCAGTGTAAATGCCTACCTCCATAAACCTCTGATGTGGATGCTAACAACAGCCGAGCCCGCACTCTCTTGGCCAAACCTTTAGAAATATTAAACACGGAACTGTAATATTTGAGAACATTTCACCTACTGAGGTAACTCCTGTATACATAAACGCTCATTCCTTTTCTTGTTTTTTCCCCACTCTTTGAACCCGAGCGTAGTCAGTCCACACACTACTACTACCACTAGTAGTTGCTACTACTAGTGATTAGCACTGGACAGATTTTGCGCCGGAGTTAGCTTTAGCCTACCAGTGTCGTCCTCCATTAGGCAAACCCAATCCGACTTATGAGGTACTTGTAATTTACGTCCCCAAGTCAAGGACGAGAAGTCTACATTTTAATCCAATGGACCAGTGTGTGGAATGAACTCTCTACACTGTGGTCACCACAGAAAGTTTTCAGTGTGCGTGTGTTAAGCCTCTAGGTCACTCGAACTTCTGTGGTGACTTCAATATTCCTATTTTGGTATAAGGTAGACACTGTATAATACACTATATGCTAAATCATAGCACTATGATGCCTCACAGGGAACTGAATCAAACAGCAGGCCTTCACATGGAGGGAAGGCCACAGCTCCAAAGTCATACTGGTTGGGGGGGGGGGGGGGGGGGGGGGGAAGAGAGGGAGGGAGGGAGAGAGAGAGAAAGAGAGAGAGAGAGAGAGAGAGAGAGAGAGAGAGAGAGAGAGAGATGGGGGGAGGGGGCTTGCCACTACTACAAATTGAAACAACTATTGTCAAAGTAAGTAACTGCCAACCACTACATCATCATGGCTCTTGTTAAACATCAGTTTTGGCCGATGTGATCATATCTGGCTGTAGCAATTCTGTATAAATTTGGAAGACGTTTAATCCAATATAGAATACCTACCCGGGAAGGTTAACCCGGTCAACAAATGTCTGAAGAAGCTGGATGTGTGCAAATATCGCACTCTGCTGTAAACAGGTACAACGGAATTACGTCCACACACAAAACATTCCAGATGAACGCAGAAGAAAAAGATTACCTTTCGGCTTATACTAGCATGTTTTATGTTTCCTTTTCTGTTGTGAATTAAACCTATTGCACAGACATTTGTTAAAACTGACATATTTTCAATTCTATTCCAACATTAACCCTTGAACCATATGACTTCAGGATGTAGTATCTATATTCCAACGTTAATCCTTGAACTATTTGACTTCAGGATTTAGTATCAATTCTATTCCAACATTAACCCTTGAACCATATGACTTCAGGATGTAGTATCTATATTCCAACGTTAATCCTTGAACTATTTGACTTCAGGATTTAGTATCAATTCTATTCCAACATTAACCCTTGAACCATATGACTTCAGGATTAAGTATAAATTCTCTTCCAACATTAACCCTTGAACCGTATGACTGCAGGATATAGTATCAATACTATTCTGACATTAACCATTGAACCATCTTGATATTTTCCATATTTAGATGAGTATAGAATTATTTACTCAGGAGGAAGGACTACAAAAGGGCAATTGGCATAATTTTTTATCAAGTGTGTGCTGAGTCAGTTAAAGGATTTTGGGCAATCTCAGATAAGATATTATTAGTGAAATGCCATGACAAACCTCTGGATATTAAAATAATGCAAGTATATGTGCCAACACCAGACTGTAAAGAAGAAGATATAGATATATTTTATAAAGAATTAGACATGGCCGTAGACCAGTGTAAAAGTTTTGAAATAACTGTCACACTCTGGGATTTCAATGTCAAAGTAGGCAACAACAAAAAGGTGTGTGATGTGACTGGTGTCTATGACCTAGGTGAGAGGAATAAAAGAGGTGACAGATTAATAGCATGGGCAGAATATCATGAAATGGTAATAGGTAACACCTGGTTTAAACAACATCCTCAACGGTTATATACGTGGAAAAGCCTTGGAGATAATATTCACTATCAAACTGACTACTTACTGATACCAAGGTGATTCAGAAGCAGTTTAGTAGGAGCAAAACCTAGACCAGGAGCAGATGGGCATAGTGACCATGTGCCAGATATAGGAACGATGAGGTTAAGACTTAAAAACAAAGAAAAACCCAAAGAACTATCAAGTTAGATCTAGCATTACTTAAAACAAAGAAATTATAGAAAGGTGCAATGTTACTGTAAAGAACAGATATAATGCCATGGAGATAATACATATTATTTTTGAATAATGGGACATGTTGCGGGAATCAATCCAACAGACAATTGAAATCATTCCATCTTAACATAGAATTGCAAAGAAGAAATGGATGACAGATGAAATTTTGCAGATGGACAAAAGGAGGAAGAAAAAGCAAGATGAAGAAAGAAAAAGCAAGATAAAAAAGAATATAATAGAATACATAAAGATAACAGTAGGAAAACACGATATACCACTGGATGTTTAAAATCAAAGAACGGTGCTATATTGATGGGTCAAGATGTTATAGTCAATAGATGGACGGAATGTCTGGAAGAGCTGTATCATGATAGGAGACTGGATATAAATATTCAAAACAATGGTGAGAGTCCACCAATACTTGCAGTGGAATTTTAAGATGCACTGCATCACATGAAGAAAGGAAAGGCACCCGCTCCAGACAACATTACAGTAGAGGAAATTGAGGCTGTGGGTGATTTTGGAATGGAAATATTGACAAAATTTCTAAACAGTGAAGAACCATCAGACAGTTGGAGAACCAGTGGATAGACTAACAGTGAAAAACATGTAGACAGGCTGTAACCATGAAAGACCAGGAGACAGGATGTAACAGTGAAAGACATGTAGACAGGCTGTAACCATGAAAGACCAGGAGACAGGATGCAACAGTGAAAGACATGTAGACAGGTTGTAACCATGAAAGACCAGGAGACAGGATGCAACAGTGAAAAACATGTAGACAGGCTGTAACCATGAAAGACCAGGAGACAGGATGCAACAATGAAAGACATGTAGACAGGCTGTAACCATGAAAGACCAGGAGACAGGATGCAACAATGAAAGACATGTAGACAGGCTGTAACCATGAAAGACCAGGAGACAGGATGTAACAGTGAAAGACATGTAGACAGGTTGTAACCATGAAAGACCAGGAGACAGGATGCAACAGTGAAAGACATGTAGACAGGCTGTAACCATGAAAGACCAGGAGACAGGATGCAACAGTGAAAGACATGTAGACAGGCTGTAACCATGAAAGACCAGGAGACAGGATGTAACAGTGAAAGACATGTAGACAGGCTGTAACCATGAAAGACCTGGAGACAGGATGTAACAATGAAAGACATGTAGACAGGCTGTAACCATGAAAGACCAGGAGACAGGATGCAACAGTGAAAAACATGTAGACAGGCTGTAACCATGAAAGACCAGGAGACAGGATGCAACAATGAAAGACATGTAGACAGGCTGTAACCATGAAAGACCAGGAGACAGGATGCAACAATGAAAGACATGTAGACAGGCTGTAACCATGAAAGACCAGGAGACAGGATGTAACAGTGAAAGACATGTAGACAGGTTGTAACCATGAAAGACCAGGAGACAGGATGCAACAGTGAAAGACATGTAGACAGGCTGTAACCATGAAAGACCAGGAGACAGGATGCAACAGTGAAAGACATGTAGACAGGCTGTAACCATGAAAGACCAGGAGACAGGATGCAACAGTGAAAGACATGTAGACAGGCTGTAACCATGAAAGACCTGGAGACAGGATGTAACAATGAAAGACATGTAGACAGGCTGTAACCATGAAAGACCAGGAGACAGGATGCAACAGTGAAAAACATGTAGACAGGCTGTAACCATGAAAGACCAGGAGACAGGATGTAACAATGAAAGACATGTAGACAGGTTGTAACCATGAAAGACCTGGAGACAGGATGTACTCACCCAGCATATTGATGGTGCCCAGTGTGTTGGTCTTCAATGTCTTGATGGGGTTGTACATGTAATTAGGCGGGGAGGCCGGGGAAGCCAAGTGATAGATCTGGTCCACTGATGATTCAAGAACAAATGCACATATTTCAGTAGCTGCTTCACTGTGTCATGAATGTAAATTAAATAACTGACAAAACAATGCAGATGACAATAACTTTCCAGGACAGCAGTAAAATATGGCCTACTCTTTAATTTTGGTTAAGGGTTTTTAATTATACATGTGTTCACACTGGACCTACTATTTCATGTGTTCACACTGGGCCTGCTATTTCACATGTTCACATGGGGCCTGCTATTTCACGTGTTCACATGGGGCCTGCTATTTCATGTGTTCACATGGGGCCTGCTATTTCACGTGTTCACATGGGACCTGCTATTTCATGTGTTCACATGGGGCCTGCTATTTCATGTGCTCACACTGGGTCTGCTATTTCATGTGCTCACACTGGGCCTGCTATTTCATGTGTTCACATGGGGCCTGCTATTTTATGTGTTCACATGGGGCCTGCTATTTTATGTGTTCACATGGGGCCTGCTATTTCTTGTGTTCACACTGGACCTGCTATTTCATGTGCTCACACTGGACCTGCTATTTCCCATCACTTCTTTCTTTCCTACTTAAATATGAACAAACTCAAACTTAGTAGTTCACTAATTGCACAGAACACAATGTTACAATCTGTTTACTAGTTAAACACTAATTGCACAGAACACGTAACAATCTGTTTACTAACACACAGTGCAAAATCTGAACAAAAACCATAACCTGGTTATTTACTGACACATAGCAAACAGATTACATAATAAATAATCTTCTGCTGCCTGTCATCTCCTGATGCAGCATAGGCACTCAACCAACTCACGCCAGGTTCTTTGTACGCTTGTTTATGACTGGTAAGATTTTGCAGCTAAAGCTTTTTTACAGAATGGGGAAGCCAGTCCTAAGCCAACAAAACCCAGTCACCACTTACAATATGCTTAGTAGTTAGTGTTACTGTTCTTTGCTTCCCTTATGGGCTCCGTAACACAGGAACATTAAGATGGTACTGTATACAGAATAGGTTACTTAACATTGAAAAGAAGAAATGACAAGTTATCTTTAATTGTTATTTACTTGAGTAAATGTAATGTTGTAGGTACCGCAGTGAGTTATGGACAATACCCTTAAGCTGGAAATTACAAACATGCTCTGATCAATGTTAAAGGGTCCAGTTAAGTTGCACTCCACATTTTGATTCCTAGTGGTACAACCACAGAAACTGCAGTCTCAGCCTCAGAAAAGTCACTACATCCAGAAAGAACCTTTTAACTGGCCAGCCCGTAAAGGTGGCACGCCATTGTGAACAAACTATATATAAGTGGGATGAGCAGGCTCATACAGGGCTCAATAATTCTTCAGGACAGTCTAGAACTAGACTGCCATATAATACAAAGTAGAGGACCCATGCACACACACCTTGAAGTGTACTGGGTATATAGTGCTCAGCCCTATTATTTTGATAAAACAATTGGCACTTGATGGGTGATGAGATCAATACACTTTCTGTCTGTACATCCCAGAACCATTACAAGAACTATCTCGATAGGGATTCGGCCATCATGGGCCAGGCAAGCATGCTAGAAACAGCACTCCTGTGGCTCTCAAGTGCCATGTATTGCTCTGCAAAATTGGAGAACCCCTTAGGATGTGGTGACTGCAAATGAACAGCCCCTGATATGCCCATGTGGGCAGGACTTCGTGCATGAGGCTGTTCTAAGTGGTCTAGACAGGAACTGTAATCCCTGATTGCAAGGATGCTATTGTTACTATTCCTCACTGGTTTTGAAGATATTCATTAATGACACACAATACAGACCTTTATGACAATGCCAAGGTAAGAATCACATGACTGACAAGAGGAAATATCTACAGAGTCCTGGCTAGCTAGCAACAATACTTTTACGGATTCAAAGATTCAAATACTCCTCTACAAAACAGAATTAGCTTTCTTTTTAAGATCACACTTGGAGTGCACATAAAGAATGCATATACATGTTGGGTACCTGTGAAGTTGGAGTGGGTTCGCCTGATGGCGAGGGACACTGTTAATAGGGAAAGCTAACCCACATGCAAAATTCATATGAATGTACTAGGCCAGTGGTTCTCAACCTTTTTTGGCCCATGCACCCCTTCACCATATGTTAAGAATGTCATTTCCTCCTTTCGTATTTCCTCCCTATAAATTCCCCCTGCCCTACACAGTACATGTAAAAATGGAAGCTAAATTTAATAACACATATTAGAACAAGTTTAGGCGTCTACATACGTCTGAAAACAAATTTCAGAAGGGTGAGAAATACAGAACTGTAAAATATGGAGGGAAAAACAATATCAATTAATCGGTTCTTGTGATAACACGATCTTGAAGAAATAATCTTTATTTCCCCCCCCCCCCCCCCCCACTGGTTTCCGACTAGGCTATGCATAAATGTATGTGTGTCCGTATCTGTGGCTAGTGGTAGAGAACGCATGTTTCACAATCTCACAACGCCATTTAAAATCAGCCACAAGCAACTTGGCAGCAAGTGGTATGAGCGTCAGCCGTTCAGAAAGCAATAGCAAACTACTGAATGTAAAAATGCCCAGCAAATCTAAAACCGCCAATAAATGCTGTGGTTGGCATAGATGTCCTATAAATGAACATCCAGCTAACTTTTATTATTCACGCACATTAATATAGTGGGATTCAAATAAAGATTGCATGATCATATAAGTTTGCATATTAAGAACATAACGTACATTAGGACACATAACTGTGAATTAAATTCATTTATTTCATCTATACACTCGATACACATCGCAAGCAAATGAGAGTGAAACCTCAAATTCAATCTGATGCATATTAAGTAAGGCCGCAAAGCACCCTCTATCTGATTCACATAATTTTTCCCTCCACTAGCTCTAGTCTTGTTATCTGTCATCTTTTTCTTCAGAAGCCCAGGTCACATCCCAGAACTCCCTGAGGCCAAGGCTACCTGGTGATCTTCATGTGCCAACTGATGTCATCTGCACTTTGCATATATATATATATATATATATATATATATATATATATATATATATATATATATATATATATATATATATATATATATATATATATATATAATAGTTCAACCATCTTTTATTTTTTGGCATCGAGATATATAGTTTCCTGGTGAGCAGTATATCATCATCAAGTATCTAGTTGACTGGCATGGGCAATCATGTCTCCCTACATCTTGCAATCTTCAACAGCATTATTTCATGCGCTGACAATCTTTCTTGTCATGACACAAGGCTGTCAAGAATCTTTTCTCGCCGTGTTCCTCTATCTCTCTATCTCTCTCTCTCTCTCTCTCTCTCTCTCTCTCTCTCTCTCTCTCTCTCTCTCTCTCTCTCTCTCTCTCTCTCTCTCTCTCTTCTTTTCTGACTTCCTGTAAAGTGTCATTAAATCTATGTGAGATCTTTGACAACAGCTTTCTACAGGAAATCTTCAATCTAATGTGAGATCTTTGACAACAGCTTTCTACAGGAAATCTTCAATCTATACTGTTCTGATTTCACAGTAAAGTGTCATATTCAATTGACAGACCCTGGGAAGGTTAACTTGGTCAACAAATGCCCGCAGAAGTCGGATGTGTCGGCCTAACGGCGCAAGAACGCAGCTCTGCTGTAAACAGGCACAATGCAATCACGTCCAAAAAAAACTCAGGATGAACGCAGAAGAAGAAGAATCAACAGACACTCTCTAACATATAGCATTCTGACTTCCAAGTACATGTCACATTCAATCTACGGGAGATCTTTGGTGTAGTGTCTTACCGTCAATGCGTATTGGGTTGAGAATGTTATGGTGAATTAACTCAAATCTACAATATATTTGGTTTACAGTGCCTTGTATTGTATTGGCACCTTTCTGTCTTGACAGATGATAGTTTGGTACATTGTGCTTCAAAAAGGCTTAATAACTACGACCCAAGGCGGTGGCGAGTGTGGCTGATAAGGCCAATTTGCGCTGCAAATGTTTGTCCACAGTGGATGCATGTGAAAACATGGTCATTTCCACCATCATGCACCATCTTATGTCTCTCACGTGTCTTACCTTAAATGTAAAGTGGGTTGACAATGTCATGGTGAAGTATCAATATTTTTCGTGTACATGTCTTACCTTCAATGTACAGTGGGTTGACAATGTCATGGTGAAGTAACTCAAAGTTTTCATGACCAATCCAATGCTCTACATTCCGTTTACGGCCAGTAAAAAAGTTATCAACCACAGTGACCTCATGACCCTGCATCATGAGGCGATCCACCAGATGGGACCCAACAAAGCCAGCGCCCCCAGTTATCTGCAAATGAAACACTCTGGTTACATTCAACAATCAGAATAATCTGCTGTATTAAAACTATTCTGGGATTTACATCTGTCAAATGAAGCTCGCAACCAGACAGCAATATGTTTCAAATCACCACTGTAAAACATGAATGGCTTAGATTAAGATCCTGCAGAGAAGCACGCAGAGAAACGACATCCTCTAGCAGATCTCAACTTGCCCTATTTGTTGTTTCATTGTTGTCCTACATTTGTCACACATTCTTGCAGCAGTCTGAAGTTTTCCTGTTCAAATAAGTCCTATTTGTTAAATAATGTACAAATGTAACAACAGCCTGGATAGAAAAAAGGGCAGACAACAGAGGTGACATTTGAGAAAAACATTCATAACAATGAAGTCAAAAGGGTGAAATTACTTCCTTCAATTCCACATTATACATTAAATATAACGATTATTCATTGGTTGGTTGGCTAATCCTCTATAAGACTCGAGTTGTAACTCAAGTGTGATGAATTGACATTCAAGATCAGTATGGCCCAATGGATAAGAGAGCTCGTTCGTAAACATTCGGTGTGTTGATGCCAAGATAGCGGGTTCAATTCCCTACACCTGTCATTGGACTAAAATATTAACTTACCCTTGGCTTAGGGATGTAAATTACAAGTACTTCAGAAGTTAAGAGTTTGTTCGTTTGATGACGAGGGAAACTGGTAATAGAGTAAACTAATCTCCCAAATGCAAAAATAAGTCCAGTGCACTAGAAGCAGTAGCAGGTGTGTGGACTACACTCGAGTTCAAAGCTAGCAAAAGCCACACACACAAAAACTAGCAGTTAGGTCATGCTGAACTCTGAGAAGGGTTTACTCCTGTCAGAGAGGTGGGTGTCTTTCCACCCAGGTACCTAGTTTACTCCTATCAGAGAGGTGGGTGTCTTTCCACCCAGGTACCTAGTTTACTCCTGTCAGAGAGATGGGTGTCCTTCCACCCAGGTACCTAGTTTACTCCTGTCAGAGAGGTGGGTGTCCTTCCACTAAGGTACCTAGTTTACTCCTGTCAGAGAGGTGGGTGTCCTGCCACCCAGGTACCTAGTTTACTCCTGTCAGAGACGTGGGTGTCCTTCCACCCAGGTACCTAGTTTACTCCTGTCAGAGAGGTGGGTGTCCTTCCACCCAGGTACCTAGTTTACTCCTGTCAGAGAGGTGGGTGTCCTCCCACCCAGGTACCTAGTTTACTCCTGTCAGAGAGGTGGGTGTCCTTCCACCCAGGTACCTAGTTTACAGTTGTCAGAGAGGTGGGTGTCCTTCCACCCAGGTACCTAGTTTACTCCTGTCAGAGAGGTGGGTGTCCTTCCACCCAGGTACCTAGTTTACTCCTGTCAGAGAGGTGGGTGTCCTTCCACCCAGGTACCCAAGTACCATCTTTACCAGGCTGTCGCAGAGCCCTCCTTCCACTCTCCAAGCTGAGAAACTAGCCAGGTGTTCAAGACCAGTTCTGGAACATCACAGGTAGAGGTAGAGGTAGAATTTAACCTGGTATTGACTCAAAACAGTACACATGGACTGGCTGAGGTTGGGTCTGGTGGGTCTTGTTTCAATCATGTCATTGCCAACAGATAACTTAATGCCCAGAAATGTTCTGTACAACCATATTTCTGTGGCTTCAAGAGAGACATTCCCAACACCCCACACACATCTTACACGTAACCTGTGATGTCAGTGCTGTCAAAACTACAGCCTCCAAGCCAAGTGTGATCATAAATTAACTTACCAAGATCCGTTTTCGATCCTTGTATGTTAAAAATTTCACTTCTGGGTAGGTCTTCTTCCTAATAAGACAAAGAAATGATTATCATGACCCTGAATTAAGTTTTCTCATGTTTACAAATAGTGCTGAATAGTGTTTATATTTAAGATCCGACCATTGCCAAGATTGTTCAAGAATTGTGTTATCAATTATCTTCATGTTTATAATATACAAGGGTAAGTTAGTAAGTAAAGCACAAAATTGTATAAAACAGCTGAGAAATGGATGCTGGTGGTTTATAAAAGTATTATTATGTGGCATATGTATCTAGCCTGATGTATATATATGGCGTATCTATACATGCCTGACTGTTTACATGTGGCAGACGACTGTAACATGCACACTTCAATTCATGCTGAAGTGGGGCTGAGAATGCTAGCTGTAATGCACCGCTAAAGAAGAGTGTGTGTTTGCCAATGCAATATTCTGTAATGTACAACATTTGCTGATGAAATATTTTGTCATATATAACATGCGTATTTGTATATTTCTTTCTAATTCTGAATCATTGGTATTCTAAGAATTTTTCTGCAACATTTAATTAACTGTATACCTGTATAAATAGCTAGTAAATTATAATATAATGTAGGACTTAGTTGCATGTCCTTTACAGGATGTCGCAATCAACCACAACACATTTTGGCTGTTTGCCTTCTGAATGACCAACACTCATACTATTGTTACAAATCAACACAAGGCAGCCTGCTTCCAAATCACCTGCAGCTGATTTCAAACGTGGTATGTGTGGGATTGCATATCTCGTTCACTACCTCTTCGGCACCGATCTGCCGACTAATGTAGGACTCTCAGCTGTGATTTAAGCAAAGAACAAAGCTATCACTGATATACTTGTGAACATCAGATAAAGGTATTGCCACAGCAATTACTGTCGCTGGAGTGTGAAGTGACAGACCTTCGCATGTTTTAGGCTACAGTATTATGAGGACTAACAGCCAGTTTCCTCCTCACCATCTTTCCTTCCTCCAGAAGGTTCTGAAAATTAACCGCTAACATTTCATGAGGGTGGGCAAACCCAGGGCTATATTGGTTATAAAATACAATCCTACCACTGCTGGGAATTGAACCCAGACTATTTATGAAGTTTGCAAGGGCACTTACCATATGCAAATACGTCTTTTTTGAACAAAATGGCATAGTAAAAGATTAACACAGACAAACTAGGTCATTGTTAATAACAGCATTATAGCATTTAAAGCACTTTATTCTTTATCGTAGCATATGTTCATTGTTTTTTGTATGCACAACTGCTGCCAAACTATGTTTTTATTACCTTTAACTTCGGCACACACTGTTCACATTATGTACTTTCCTTCTAATGTATCATTACCAATAATTGTCCAGCAGCCTTGTTAACATCGTAACTAAAAATAACAGCAGTAAATTATGTGATAACGAACAAAGTCTCAAGGCATATAAAAAGGAAAGGAAGTCCTACAGCAGATTCTTCAACTAGATGTGAAGTCCTTGGCTTTCACTTATTCTAGGCTACAAGATATGAGGTAGAGTGGCCAGTTCCCTTCATCAAGATAATCCCCATGAGTTCTGAAAATTGTCTAGTAGCCATTTTTGTGAGGCGGAGTCAACCCCAGAACTGCACTAGTAAACAAAAAATACATTCTACATCTGCTGGTGGATTGAGTTTGCATTACCTTGGCAGACAAGTGTACTAATCATTATGGCTCCCCAAGGCATATATATATATATCATTAACTAAATGACTTTTGGTCACTAACTGCAATTAGGCAGTTCCAGCCAGTTTTTTGCAAACAAAGATTTCATTTTGAATTTGCAATTACTGTGGGAATAACATACCCACTATAACTGTTTTAAATATTTCAGCTAAAGTATAACTTATTTATTCACTTCATGTGATATGTAACTATGCAGTCTGCACCTGATGAAGATGCAGAGAAATATGCCAGGCAATCAATCGCGCAACATGTTTGTTGTTTCTATGTTTAAATTAATTACCTACCCTTGTTCTAAATTCTGAATCTTATGGTCAATTTTCCGTATCTCTGCCTCCAGTTCAAGAGTACTCCTGCAAATATTGAATAGACAAAATGTTTAATATTAAGAATAATAGCAATCTCCCAGACAATACATGTGTAACTCTCTACACAGTGCTTCATATTTTAGTTACATTCAAACTTTCTATTCTGACCAGCTTACAGCTAAACTGTTGCCAGGAATCAGTATACTATTTGGATACTGAAATATTTAGGTTGGATGATTTAAAAAAAATGAAAAATCACAGAAATAAAAAACAGAATAGAACAAGCAAGGTGTGGAAAGTTCTTGTCATTCACAAGCTTGATGAAGCATGTCTGCATATTATATATAGAACAATTTATTGCAGTAAATCATGGACAATTCTTAAAGAAGCCAGAAAATCACAATGTGATTTTAGGGGAAAGTTAATACCATGGACAACCAAAATGAGTAATCACAATGCTTTGAAAGAGGCCTAGAGACAAAAGAAAAATCAGAAAGAAACATTTAGCCACAGCATGAAATTGTAGAAAAGGGCTGCAGCAATAGGAAGAAACTGGACAGTCTTGCACCATGCACGGACAGGTATTACACAAGTTGATAACACAGTACTAGAGAACTAGAATTCAGGAGAGGCAGGGTTCCCCATGCCAAGTGATAAGTGTGTAATGCAGAAGAGGAAAGTAGTATCCATGGTGAAGTTGTAGCCATAAGTCATATGTCAGTTGATCTAGAATAAGTAGTTGCCATATTTTGTAATGGAATATTCATACCGAAAAATTAGATCAACAGCAAACAATTAGCATGAGCCACATCAAAGATTTTGTTAAGAATCATCACGCAAAGGATTCCGAAAAGAAATGTATGACCAGAAAGAGGGTTAGAAGAGTGTCGTTTTGTAGGAGGCAAGGTTACAACAAATGTATATTTGCTGAAAACATCAGCAGGTGGGAGTAAGTGTAGCAGTTACAGACAGAGAATGCATATAGCATTGCGCTCCTGGATATCTCATGCACAAGCTTATTAAACTCCATGTGGCCCTCTCTTCTCCCAATTGATAACAACTACCCTATTCTATAATTCAATATAGAAAATACTCAGAAGGCAAGTGCATTGCAAAATGAACTTAACCATTTCACCAACTGGTGTAGTGTAAACGCGCTGTCAATGCCACAAAAGCAGCAGTGACATGGCTTTCCCTTAATTGTATTGTTCCTGCAGGCACACCCATCCTGAGACTTAGTAGAGATGAGGTGATCAAAACTCGAGATACCTGGATGTGAAATTTGACCGCAGCCTTTACTTCAAAGATCATACTGAGAATGCCATCATGAAACTTGCAACAAAGGTCTGGCAGCAAAGAGAATAATGGTGGTAGCCAACATACAATATCTGTTGGTTCTGTACCAAATGTACTGGTCCTCTCAACCATGGAAAATTACTCTCTGGCTTTCTCATCATCAGCCAGATGCAAGAAGACTGGAAAGAATACAGCATAAAGCTATAATCATCATCCTCAGGTGCACTAGAGAACATCCTGAGTGGTATGAGATTTCTGCATTATTTCCCTCTCTTAGAATAAAGGTGAGTAGAGCATAAGCACATCTCAAAATAAGTGCCAAAATAGAAGAACTGATTGCATGAAGCACTCAACAGAAGAAATAGGAACAGGCTAAAGAGGGCCAAGTCTGGCTGAGGACACTGTCAGACTAGTATGTAACACCATGGATATCAAGCCACTGCCATAATGGACACCAATGGCCCCAAAATTGAGAGACTTTCCTGTCCCTACAAAATTTGACAAGAGATGCAGAGAATGGAATCCCATGGCAGTAGATGCAGAGGTCAAAGCCCTCATCAATGACAGTTGTGATGAGGATGCAGTTATACACAGCTAGTCGGTTGTTCACCATCACTCAAGTGATATACCATCAATCTTGATGTAAAATCAACAGAGTGCACAACAAAGATCTGTAATGTCTCCAGACAATGTTTTCCGCACATATTGAAAATATGAGAAATTTTGAAGAGATGAGAGGAACTGCTATAGAAGGACATAAAATATGGTATGTAGATGATAAAGTATGTATTGCAGACAATGGACAAGATCAACATTTCATTCATGCTGTTCTTGTAATTTGGCTTAAAATTACATGTTGAGAAAAAAACAATAAGAAATTATGGTCATCTCCAAGAAGAAAGAAATACAATGCAACATCCTAGTAAATGGTAAAAACTTCAACTGACGAACTGTTTAACATTTTTGGAATATTATCAGATGAAAAGTGTATTGCAAAGATTAAAAAACTGAATTGACATGACAAAAGTAGTCTTTTGCAAGATGGAAAAAAGTCACCAACAAAATATCTGTCAAGTGCTGTGAGAAAATGAGTATTAAAGTGATATATAGAACCTGAACTTGAAGGAAGTGTTGTATGAAAATGAAAGGAATTACGCAGACAAGTTAAACTTCTGATGGGAGCAGAAATGAAGTTTCTGATTATTTGATGGACAGGAGGAAAAAACAGAGGCAGTCCAAGAAACAGATGAGGACCATAAACTGACTATGGACATTAACTATTAAGAGGAGAAATACACCTAAAAAATTAGAAATAACTTGCAAAACCTGGTGAGAAGAGAGAAAGAGAAATATCTGGAGGGCTTCACCACATGGCATAACTGGGGTGGTAACACAGACTTGATCCAAGATTGATGGTAGAATGAAATGGTGAACTTGGCAGTTATGACAACCCACATTTATCAGCATGGCACATCATGATGATGATCTTAACCATGTGTGTCACAATGGGTTGGATTTCAATGTTTCAGCACATTGTCCAACCAGCATCAAGTTAAGTCTGCCCTACCTGTCAGTCACGGTCTAATGCATGGGAATCTCTGTTTACCATCATACCCTGTGAGAAGCAAGTGTAACCCAGGTAGTCTGTTTTGTTTAAATAATTACAGCAGGATTTTGCGTATGAGAAATACAAGGGGAAATTATGAACAGTTAAAGCAAGGAATAAGACGAGGATGTTTCCTCACTGGATCTTTTCTTTCCGTATAGCAAAGAAATAACGAGAGAGATCAAAAAGATGCCAATAATATGAACTAGATATACACAAAATCTACATGTAGATGACATACTATTGGTAACTGAAAACAAACATCTACAACAGCTGTTGCGCACAGTAGTGGTGAAGAGTGCTAAAAGGACTTGCCTTGAATATCAAGGAAACAGAAATAGTGTTTATCAAAGAAGGAAAAGTGCTTAGCCAAGTTGATAAATTTAAATATCTAAGAAATCTATCAGATGGAAGATGCATAACAGAGATTAAGAGAAGAATATGCCAATCAAAAGATGTATTTCAGAAAATGAAAAATATCTTATGCAATAAGCCACTACCACTGAAGTCAGAGATTAGAACAAGAATTGCCATTGCGAAGATAGCCTTTTGCAAGATGGAAAACATACTGACCAATAAAAAGATATCAATTGAAACGAGAAAAAGAGTGTTGAAGTACTACATAGAACCTGTACTTTTGTATGGATGTGAAGCGTGGACAATGAGCAGTCAAGCTGAAAAACAACTGATGGCTGTGGAAATGTGGTTTCTGAGGAAAATGCAAAGAATACCATGGACAGACAGAAATATCAATGAACAAGTCCTTCAAGAAACAAATGATGATCATAAACAGAGAGTCATTAGACACAGACAGTCAAAATTTTTTGGACATGTTATGAGAAGAAATGACTTGGACAACTTGGTGACAACTGGCAAGATCGAAGGGAAAAGAGACCAAGTGGAAGACCGAGAAGTAAATACCTGGATGGCTTGGCCGCATGGCACGGTCAAGACAGGAACACGGAGCTGATCCACGACTCTGGTGATCAAGTGAGATGGCAGAACATGACCGCCCACGCTTATCGGCATGGCACATGATGGATGGACTGAAGTCAAAAATACAGTACTGAAATGTTATATAGAACCTGTTTTCTCGAAAGACAGTGAATTATGGAATGTGAGCGAACATAAGATGATGATGAAGGCAATAGAGATGAGGTTCCTGAGATGAATGTTGTGAATATACTGGACTGCCAGAGTAACTAACGAGTGCATGGATGAGGCTAATGAAAGTAGGACATTACATACAACTATCAGAAAGAGAAAAAGCACTCTTTGGTAACAAAATTAGAAGAGAGACGTTGGAAAACTGATGACTGGAAAGATTAGTGACAAGAAACAAAGGCACGTAAAGAGAAATGCGGGATGGACAGATTGTGGCAAAAAAGGAGTATCAATAGAATTGATCCAGAATTCAAGGGCCGAGATCTGAGTAGGGATCTGAGCCCCAGTTGGAGGGAACATGAGGATATTTTTAACCCTTCCTGGTAATCACAGAGAGTATTAGAGAGATTAGGTATACAGACTGCTTGCCTTGGCAATTATGCAGTTTAGAGCAAAGTGTTTTTATTAATCCTTGATAGACAAACAAAACACCCAGAGTTCAAATCTGTCCAAAGATGCGACAGACTTGTCATAAATTATCATTCAATGACAACGCCATGTCACTCAGAACATGACCTTATAAGCTCCACATCCATCACATGTCGAATAGTATGGATACTTATAGTTCATGTGGCCAGTTGGTTACAGATGTTACTGCTTCATTCTCTACCTGATTCTTCCCACTAGTGCCAAATTGGATTCCTGATTTATTCATGTGTAGCTGCAAGTAGTCGCAGATTCATGTTTCCTCTTGCAACAGGTAATCATTTACAGGTAGTATCACGTCACCCTTGCTCAACCTTAGTGTTTCCCCTGGAGGCCAGCCAAATTGCTCTTTCAATTCAACAAAAGACTGGAATAGTAATCAATCAACCAAGTGCTTCTCATTTATTAAATTAACATTGAGAATGCAGATACTAAAATTTTGCAAAGCGGAAAAAAAAAGCATTTAAGATTACAATAAGCAGATGCATCTTTGTGCCATTGTACACAATACATCTGCTTGTACAAACATTCTGACACAAGGACAAACTTACAGAGACAAACAGACAAGTTTTCAGCGACAAATAGCTGGAAGGCACAAATAGACAAGCTTTCCAGCCCACAAATAGACAGCTTCCAGCCACAGACAAGCTTCCAGACACAGACAGACAAGCTTCCAGCCACAAACAGACAAGCTTCCAGACACAAACAGACAAGCTTCCAGCCACAGACAGACAAGCTTCCAGACACAAACAGGCAAGCTTCCAGACACAGACAAACAAGCTTCCAGACACAAACAGACAAGCTTCCAGACACAAACAGACAAGCTTCCAGACACAAACAGACAAGCTTCCAGACACAAGACAAGCTTCCAGACACAGACAGACAAGCTTCCAGACACAAACAGACAAGCTTCCAGACACAAACAGACAAGCTTCCAGACACAGACAGACAAGCTTCCAGACACAAACAGACAAGCTTCCAGCCACAGACAGACAAGCTTCCAGATACAAACACACATGCTTCCAGCCACAAACAGACAAGCATCTAACCACAAATAGACAAGCTTCCAGACACAAACAGACAAATTTCAGAGAGAGAGAGAGACATACAAGCTTCCAGCCACAAACAGACAAACTTCAGAGAGAGAGAGAGAGAGAGAGGAGAGAGAGAGAGAGAGAGAGAGAGAGAGAGAGAGAGAGAGAGAGAGAGAGAGAGACAAGCTTCCAGCCACAAACAGACAAACTTCAGAGAGAGAGAGAGAGAGAGAGAGAGAGAGAGAGAGAGAGAGAGAGAGAGAGAGAGAGAGAGAGAAGAGAGAGAGAGAGAGAGAGAGAGAAGCTTCCAGCCACAAACAGACAAACTTCAGAGAGAGAGAGAGAGAGAGAGAGAGAGAGAGAGAGAGAGAGAGAGAGAGAGAGAGAGAGAGAGAGAGAGAGAAGCTTCCAGGCACAAAACAGACAAGCTTCCAGACACAAACAGACAAGCTTCCAGACACAAACAGGCAAGCTTCCAGACACAGACAAACAAGCTTCCAGACACAAACAGACAAGCTTCCAGACACAAACAGACAAGCTTCCAGACACAAACAGACAAGCTTCCAGACACAGACAGACAAGCTTCCAGGACACAAACAGACAAGCTTCCAGACCACAAACAGGCAAGCTCAGGACAAGCTTCCAGCCACAAACAGACAAGCTTCCAGCCAGAGACAAAGCTTCCAGACACAAACAGACAAGCTTCCAGATACAAACACACACTGCTTCCAGCCACAACAGACAAACTTCCAGATACAAACAGACAAGCATCTAACCACAAATAGACAAGCTTCCAGACACAAACAGACAAATTTCAGAGAGAGAGAGACATACAAGCTTCCAGCCACAAACAGACAAACGTCAGAGAGAGAGAGAGAGAGAGAGAGAGAGAGAGAGAGAGAGAGAGAGAGAGAGAGAGAGAGAGAGAGAGACAAGCTTCCAGCCACAAACAGACAAACTTCAGAGAGAGAGAGAGAGAGAGAGAGAGAGAGAGAGAGAGAGAGAGAGAGAGAGAGAGAGAGAGAGAGAGAGAGAGAGAGAGAGAAGCTTCCAGCCACGAACAGACAAACTTGAGAGAGAGAGAGAGAGAGAGAGAGAGAGAGAGAGAGAGAGAGAGAGAGAGAGAGAGAGAGAGAGAGAGAGAGAGAGAAGCTTCAAGGCACAAACAGACAAGCTTCCAGACACAAACAGACAAGCTTCCAGACACAAACAGACAAGCTTCCAGACACAAACAGACAAGCTTCGAGCCACAAACAGACAAGCTTCCAGCCACAAACAGACAAGCTTCCAGCCACAAACAGACAAGCTTCCAGCCACAAATACACAAGCTTACAGCCACAAACAGACAGCTTCCAGACACAAACAGACAAGCTTCCAGCCACAAACAGACAGCTTCCAGACACAGACAAGCTTCCAGCCACAAACAGACAAGCTTCCAGCCACAAACAGACAAGCTTCCAGCCACAAACAGACAAACTTCCAGATACAAACAGACAAGCATCCAACCACAAATAGACAAGCTTCCAGACACAAACAGACAAACTGCAGAGAGAGAGAGACACACATAAGCTTCCAGCCACAAACAAACAAACTTCCAGATACAAACATAGAGAGAGAGGGGGGAGAGAGAGAGAGAGAGAGAGAGAGAGAGAGAGAGAGAGAGAGAGAGAGAGAGAGAGAGAGAGAGAGAGAGAGAGAGAGAGAAGCTTCCCGACACAAACAAACAAGCTTCCAATCACAAACAGACAAGCTTCCAGACACAGACAGACAAACTTCCAGAGAAAGACAGGCAAGCTTCCACAGACAAGTTTCCAGAGACAGACAAGCCTCCAGAGACAAACAAGCCTCCAGAGACAACTTCCACAGACAAGCCTCCAGAGACAAACAAGCCACCAGAAACAACTTCCACAAACAAGCCTCCAGAGACAACTTCCAAAAACAAGCCTCCAGAGACAGACAAGGCTCCAGAGACAGACAAGCCTCCAGAGACAGACAAGGCTACAGAGACAGACAAGCCTCCAGAGACAGACAAGCCTCCAGAGACAGACAAGCCTCCAGAGACAGACAAGCCTCCAGAGACAGACAAGCCTCCAGAGTCAACTTCCACAAACAAGCCTCCAGAGACAAACAAGCCTCCAGAGACAGATAAGCCTCCAGAGACAAAAACAAGCCTCCAGAGACATACAAGCCTCCAGAGACAGACAAGCCTCCAGAGACAGACAAGCCTCCAGAGACAGACAAGCCTCCAGAGACAGACAAGCCTCCAGAGACAAAAACAAGCCTCCAGAGAAGACAAGCCTCCAGAGACAGACAAGCCTCCAGAGACAGACATGCCTCCAGAGACAACAAGCCTCCAGAGACAACAAGCCTCCAGAGACAGACAAGCCTCCAGAGACAGACAAGCCTCCAGAGACAGACAAGCCTCCAGAGACAGACAAGCCTCCAGAGACAAACAAGCCTCCAGAGACAAAACCAAGCCTCCAGAGACAAAAACAAGCCTCCAGAGACAACTTCCACAAACAAACCTCCAGAGACAAAGAAGCCTCCAGAGACAAACAAGCCTCTAGAGACAACTTCCACAGACAAGCTTCCAGACAGACAAGTTTCCACAGACAAGCTTCCAGACAGACAAGCTTCCACAGAAGACAAGCTTCCACAGACAAGCTTCCAAAGAGAGACAGACAAGCCTCCACAGACAAAAAAGGTTCTAGAGACAAACAAGCTTCCAGAAACAAGCTTTCAGACAGTGCTCCTGCACACATACTGCCACTCAGACAATGCTCCTGCACAAACAGGGACACACAGACAGTGCTCCCTGTACACACAGGGACACTCAGACATTGCTCCTGCACACACAGGGACACTCAGACAATGATCCTGCACACACAGGGACACACAGACAATGCTCCTGCACACACAGGGACACTCAGACAATGCTCCTGCACACACAGGGACATTCAGACATGATCCTGCACACACAGGGACACTCAGACAATGCTCTTGCACAAACAGGGACACTCAGACAATGCCCCTGCACATACAGGGACACTCAGACAATGATCCTGCACACACAGGAACACTCAGACAATGCTCCTGCACACACAGGGACACTCGGACAATGCTCCTGCACACACAGGGACACTCAGACAATGCTCCTGCACACACAGGGACACTCGGACAATGCTCCTGCACACACAGTGACATGGAGACATGGTCCTGCTCACACAATGACATTCAGACATGATCCTGCACACACAGGGACTCTCAGACAATGTTGCTGCACACACAGGGACACTCGGACAATGCTCCTGCACACACAGGGACACTCTGACAATGCTCCTGCACACACAGGGACATTCAGACATGATCCTGCACACACAGGGACTCTCAGACAATGTTGCTGCACACACAGGGACACTCGGACAATGCTCCTGCACACACAGGGACACTCTGACAATGCTCCTGCACACACAGTGACATGGAGACATGGTCCTGCTCACACAATGACATTCAGACATGATCCTGCACACACAGGGACTCTCAGACAATGTTGCTGCACACACAGGGACACTCGGACAATGCTCCTGCACACACAGGGACACTCAGACAATGCTGCTGCACACACAGGGACTCTCAGACAATGTTGCTGCACACACAGGGACACTCGGACAATGCTCCTGCACACACAGGGACACTCGGACAATGCTCCTGCACACACAGGGACACTCGGACAATGCTCCTGCACACACAGGGATACTCAGACAATGATCCTGCACACACAGGGACTCTCAGACAATGTTGCTGCACACACAGGGACACTCGGACAATGCTCCTGCACACACAGGGACACTCAGACAATGCTGCTGCACACACAGGGACTCTCAGACAATGTTGCTGCACACACAGGGACACTCGGACAATGCTCCTGCACACACAGGGACACTCAGACAATGCTGCTGCACACACAGGGACTCTCAGACAATGTTGCTGCACACACAGGGACACTCGGACAATGCTCCTGCACACACAGGGACACTCGGACAATGCTCCTGCACACACAGGGACACTCGGACAATGCTCCTGCACACACAGGGACACTCAGACAATGATCCTGCACACACAGGGACTCTCAGACAATGTTGCTGCACACACAGGGACACTCGGACAATGCTCCTGCACACACAGGGACACTCAGACAATGCTGCTGCACACACAGGGACTCTCAGACAATGTTGCTGCACACACAGGGACACTCAGACAATGCTCCTGCACACACAGGGACACTCGGACAATGCTCCTGCACACACAGGGACACTCAGACAATGCTCCTGCACACACAGGGACACTCAGACAATGCTCCTGCACACACAGGGACACTCGGACAATGCTCCTGCACACACAGGGACACTCGGACAATGCTCCTGCACACACAGGGACACTCGGACAATGCTCCTGCACACACAGGGACACTCGGACAATGCTCCTGCACACACAGGGACACTCAGACAATGCTCCTGCACACACAGGGACACTCGGACAATGCTCCTGCACACACAGGGACACTCGGACAATGCTCCTGCACACACAGGGACACTCGGACAATGCTCCTGCACACACAGGGACACTCAGACAATGCTGCTGCACACACAGGGACACTCAGACAATGCTCCTGCACACACAGGGACACTCGGACAATGCTCCTGCACACACAGGGACACTCGGACAATGCTCCTGCACACACAGGGACACTCAGACAATGCTGCTGCACACACAGGGACACTCAGACAATGCTGCTGCACACACAGGGACACTCAGACAATGCTCCTGCACACACAGGGACACTCGGACAATGCTCCTGCACACACAGTGACATGGAGACATGCTCCTGCACACACAGGGACACTCGGACAATGCTCCTGCACACACAGTGACATGGAGACATGGTCCTGCTCACACAGGGACACTCAGACAATGCTGCTGCACACACAGGGACACTCAAACATGATCCTGCTCACACAATGACACTCAGACATGTCACTCCCACACAAGCCTTACCTGGCATATCTGCTAGCTTCAGCGGGAGGAAAACTCTGGTATATCACTGTCAATAAAGAAATAAATTATTGCAGGCAGTGTCTATAACACATGTACTGAAGAAGAGAAGAAGGATAGGCTGAACTGAGTAGCTTGGGTGAAAGAAATAACAGAAGAATAAAACACTTTAATGTATACATACCAATACTTACAATCATCACATACAGTTGCTTATATAAGTGCAGGCTAGCCCCAAAGCAGTTACTGCCATGAATGTGTAAAGTGTTAGGCCGTGATATATGAGGTGAAGTGGCTAATTCCCTTCCTCATCGTCTTTCCTAGATAATTTTCAGACAATTATAAAAATTGTCCGGTGCCTGTTTTTAAAAAGGTTGGCTCGAGACAATGGTCAGGAAAAATATGATGCTGCCTCTGTTGGGGACTGAATCTGGATCGCTGACTTGGCAGGCAAGTGCACTAACCATTATGTTTCTGCAGCTAAAGGGAAAGCTAACCCACACACAAAATTCAGTCCATCACTACTATAAATAGCGTGTATGGACTATGCTCGAGTCCAAAGCGAGCGAGTGCAAAAAAAAATATATCTGTCAGTTATTAAACTAGAAAAACAGTTTACAATGTTAGTTGCATATCCTTTACAAGACCAGCATTTTTTTTTTTTTTTGCTGTTGTGATCTCTTGGCAAGTTTACGTTCAGTAGTTTTCCATTGCTTTCTGAACGACCGGCATCCACACCATTTCATAAAAAATGAACGCAACGCGGTCTGCTGCCAAATTGCGCGCAGCTGTGTTTTGAACGCAGGTATGCGGGACAAACTGTGTCCGTAATCCCATCGTCACGGAGCTGGTAAAAAATCAGTATGTTAAAGAAATTTGGTTCACCCAGTCATCACTTCCACTGTATTTAGCCTCTATGTAAGCCGTGCACATGATTTTTTTTTTATGGTAGTTGAATCACCTCTGCTGTGTATTTAGCCTTTTTGTAAGCACTGCATTCATGATTTTATTTGGCCATATCCGATACCAAATAGGCCACATCAGAGATGGTCTTGACCACATCAGATAGGGCTTGGCCATATCAGATAGGGCTCAGTCACATCAGACAGGGCTCAGCCACATCAGACAGGGCTCAGCCACATCAGACAGGGCTCAGCCACATCAGACAGGGCTCAGCTACATCAGATAGGGCTCTGCCATGTTAAAAACGGGCTCGGCCATATCAGATACATAAATCTTTCAGCTATGCTAATCCCCAAAACCATGCAAGGTGTTCACTGAATTGTACAAGATAGAATATGTGCAGGACATGGGACAACCAGTAATTCTATTCACCTAGTATTTGGCTTCAGCCAGATGTGTTACCTGTAACAGGCAAGAATTCATGTTTAAAAAGCCTTCCCCCCCCCCCAAAAAAAAAACCAGCACTGTAGAAAGTTTTTACAGAACAAAGTGTTAACCAGCTAATGATTCAACAAATAAGACTGAGGCTTGCAAAGCTTCTGAATGTGCAGTACAAAGTGTAGTCTGTAAGTTTACAGCTATGACTTCTAGCATGTTAAGACAGCCTCCAAGTTGGGTTCTGGCATGTCAGGGTGTCTTGGCGAGCCAAGCAACAATGAGAGTCATTATATCTTTCCATGTCCCAAACGCTAGAAATGTCTATTATCTTTAGAACTGTTTATTAATTCTGACACTCATATTTTTATGACAAACTGCCATGCCTGCTGTCTATATTTCACCTGTTCTCTTAATCTCTCCATCTCTCTACTGTTGTTCTCCTGTCTCTCGCTTATCTCCCTGCTGCCCTCATCACTTCTCTCATAATCTCTCCCCCATCTCTCTACTGCCCTCTCCTTCCTGCTCTATTAACCCATTCCCTCACCACTCTACTGTCCTTCTGCCCCTTTTCATATCCCCATGTCTCACTGTTTTCCAGCCACTCTTCGTCCCCCCTCCCCCATCTCTCTACTATCAGACTACTTCTCCTCCTCCCCCTTCATCTCGCTACTCTCCTCTCTTTCTCCTCCTCCATCTATCCATCTCTCTACAGCATTTCTTCCATAATCTCATCACCAAGTCTCTACAGCCCTCCTCCTATCATCTTTCTTCCCATCTCTCTACTTCCTCCCTCCCAGCTCTCTGCTTCCTCCCTCCCATCTCTCTGTTTCCCCCCCCCCCCACCTCATCTGTCTATTTCCCAATTGCCGCTATATTACTACCTCACTCTCCCCATCTCACTACTTCCCTCTCTCCTCCATCTCTCTACTTATCTCTCTACTTATCTCTCCCCTCAATCTCTACTTCCCTCTCTCTCCTCCCCTCCCCACATCTCTCTAAGCCCTACTCCCATCATCTAACCCACAAGTCTAGTCTCTACAGCCCTCCTATCTTCATCTCTATTCCTATCTCTCCACTTCCTCCTCTCTTACTCCCTCCCCTGTCCCTCTACAGCTCTTCTTCCTTCATATCTCCCTACTTCCTCCTCTCGCCCCCACCTCTCAACAGCCTTCTCTCCCCCACCTCTCAACAGCCTTCTCTCCCCCACCTCTCAACAGCCTTCTCTCCCCCACCTCTCAACTGCCCTCTCTCCCCCACCTCTCAACAGCCCTCTCTCCCCCACCTCTCAACAGCCCTCTCTCCCCCATCTCTCAACACCACCGTCCCCTCTCCTCCCTATCACCGTCCCCTCTCCTCCCATCTATGCTCCCTCTCCTCCCATCCTCTCTCCTTATGTCCTCTCTCCTCCCATCCTCTCTACTTATGTCCTCTCCTCCCATCCTCTCTACTTATGTCCTCTCTCCTCCCATCTCTCTACTTATGTCCTCTCTCCTCCCATCTCTCTACTTAGTCTTCTCTCCTCCCATCTCCTCTACTTATGTCCTCTCTCCTCCCATCTCCTCTACTTATGTCCTCTCTCCTCCCATCTCCTCTACTTATGTCCTCTCTCCTCCCATCTCCTCTACTTATGTCCCCTCTCCTCCCATCTCCTCTACTTATGTCCCCTCTTCTCCCATCTCCTCTACTTATGTCCTCTCTCCTCCCATCTCCTCTACTTATGTCCCCTCTCCTCCCATGTCTCTACTTATGTCCTCTCTCCTCCCATGTCTCTACTTATGTCCTCTCTCCTCCCATCTCTCTACTTATGTCTTCTCTCCTCCCATCTCTCTACCTATGTCTTATCTCCTCCCATCTCTCTACCTGTCTTCTCTCCTCCCATCTCTCTACCTATGTCCTCTCTCCTCCCATCTCTCTACCTATGTCCTCTCTCCTACCATCTCTCTACTTATGTCCTCTCTTCAGATGTGTGGCAAATGTGTGTGTGTGGGTGAGGATCTGTATGAGTGGGTGGGTCTATTTCATCTTTTATAATGTCCAACTTTAAACAGACAAATGTTCGATGTGTAAAATCATAACCTGTGGTCTCAAGGTTCCTTTGAACGAATTCCCCCAAGTGCCAGGGTCCGCTAGAGGTCGACTGATTAATTAAATATATACTGCTGATGTCAGAATACGACTGTGTATTTGGGCCTGCTGCTTAATGCTGGACTTTTGTAAATACTTCTTTCTTACTGTCCATATTCGGAAGGGGTATGATTTAATTATTTCTTTTCCTCTCCAGACAGCGCCCTGGTCATTTCTCAGCACAAAACTTGGATGAATAATTAGACTACAATTCTCCACACAACATAACAGTAGTAGACTCGAACAGTAGTGAACTCGAACAGTAGTCGACTCAAACGCCAGTTGTAGTTTTAGATGTATATTATTCTACACAGACTAAGGTAGACATCACTAATGCACAAATCAGATATTCGACAATAATTCTACACAACGCTTTCTACACACAGACTATCTTAAAAGAGTGGCTCAGTGTTGGCTATCACTCATCGATAATCTAGACTGGCTTGTCCGGACCAGTGAATCCCAACGTTTTCACGTTGTGTGAAAAGTACCCACTTTTCACGATCCAGGTGTCCACTTACTGAACACTGTCATAACCTCTAATATCTAATCTGGGTTATGACTTGACTATGCCATGACGTCACCAAGGTCATGGCAGTGGGGGATGTGTGTATGGGTGAGGGGTGTGTGTGGGTGGGTTCAGAATATGTGTGTGAGGGGGGTGTTGTGGTTGAGGTATGCATGGTTGGGGGATAGGTGATTGGGGGTGCGTGGGGGTGTGTGGGTGCGTGGGGGATGTGTTGATGGGTGAGTGTGTGGGGGTTGGGGGATGGGTGGTGATGTATATGTGGGTGAGGAGATATGCTTGGGTAGGGATGTGTGTCTTGGTGGGTGCGAGATATGTGGGTTGGCGGGGAGTGGATGTGTTTGTGTGTGGGTGCATGTGTGTGTGTGCACGCGCGCGTGCGCGTGCAAGAAGGGATAGAGAGTTGAGTGATCGCACGCATGTCATGTAACATGCTATTCCATATTTTTTGTGTACTCTTATTTTTCATATCATTTTGAATGCCACTTGATTCCATGTTTTTTGTGTATTCTCATCTTTCATATTATCATTTTGTATGCCACTTGATATAATCATGTATAATATGAACACATGCACATTACTGTAGAGAGTTAGAGAGTTAGTGAGTGTGAGAGTGAGTGGGTGGGTGGGTGAGTGAGTGAGAGAGTGTGTGTGTGCGTGTGCATGTCTGTGTGTGTGTGTATGTATGAAATAAGAGAGAGAGAGAGAGAGAGAGAGAGAGAGAGAGAGAGAGAGAGAGTTGCATCACTAATTTTTACGTTACACAATGTACATGTACAATTTTTCTCCATTTTTTACAATTTTTGCGAGAATTCTCACGAAAATCGTGTGTGTGTGTGTGTAAAGTGTGGGAGTTTGTTCATACTAGTATCAGTGATTATTTGAGGCATCATATAAGTGTCTAGATGTGAGGATGTGTGTGTGGGTGTGTATGTGGGGGATGTGTGTTTGTGTGGGGGATGTGTGGGGGGATGCATGTGTGGAGGGGTTGTGAGTGGGGGATGTGTGTGGATGGATGGGGGATGTGTGGGTGGGTGAATGGATGTGTGGTGGGTGGGGGTTGTGTTTGTGGGTGGGGGTTGTGTTTGTGGGTGAGGGATGTGTGTGTGTGTGGGTGGGGGTTATTTGGGTGGATGATTGGAAGTTGTGGGTGTTGGTGGGTGAGGGATGTGTTGGTGGGGAATGTGTATGTGGGTGGGTGGTTGTGAGGTATGTGTGGATGAGTGGGGTTGTGGGTTGAGGGATGGGTGTGGGGATGTGAGTGTGGATGGAGGTGTGTGTGGATCGAGGTGTGTGTGGATCGAGGTGTGTGTGGATCGAGGTGTGTGTGGGTGGGTGGATGGTGTATGTGTGGGTGGTGAGGGTGTCTGTATGTAGGGGATGTGTGGGTGAGGAATGTGTGGATGGGGATGTGAAAGGGGGATGTGTGTGGGGGGACATGTGTGTGGTGGGGGATGTGTATATGGGTGGGGTGTTGTGTGCAAAGGGAGATGTGTGTGGGTGAGTGGGGGATGTGTGGGTGGGGGATGTGTAATTGGGTGTGGGATTTGTGGGTGGGTAAAGGATGTATATGAGGCTGGGGGATGTGTGTTTGACTGGGTGGTTGGGGCTTGTGAGTGTGGATGGGTAGATGGGAGATATATATGTTGATGGGTGGATGTGTGGGTGTGAGTGGTTGAGGGATGAGTCTGTGAGTGGATGGATGTGTGTGGAGGAGGAGTGTATGGGCGTGTGTGTGTGGGTGGGAAGATGTGTGTGGGTGGGAAGATGTGTGTGGTTGGGGGATGTGTGTGAGGGGGTATATGTGGGAGAAGGGGTGTGTGGGTGGGAGGTGTGTGTTTGTGGATGGGGGATGTGTTGTTGGGTGGGGATGTGTGTGTGGGGATGTGTGTATGGGTGGGGAGATGTGTGTATGGTGGGGAGATGTGGGTGGAGTGTGTGTGGGTGGATGATGTGTGGTTAAGGGATTGTGGTTAAGGGATGTGTGGTTAAGGGATGTGTGATTGGGGGGATGAGTGACTGGGGGTGAGTGGGTGGAGGGTGTGGGATGGGTGAGTGTGTGTAGGTTGGGGGATGGGTGGGGAATGTGTATGTATGTGTTGGTTCAGGATTTGTGGGTGGGTTTGGGGAGATTGTGTGGGTGGGGATGTGTGTAAGTGGGGGAAATGTGGGTGGGTGTGGGTTGTGTGTGTGTGTAGGTGCGGGATGTGTGGGTTGGCGGGGATATGTGTGGGTGGAGGGTGTGTGGTTGGGGGATGTGTGTTTGGCTGGGTGGTTGGGGGTGTGTGGGTGCATGGTGGAGGATATGTGGGTGGGTGAGTGTTGGTGTGGGTTGTGTGTGGGTAGGTGCAGGATGTGTGGGTTGGCGGGGATATGTGTGGTTGGGGTATGTGTGTTTGGCAGGGTGGTTGGGGGTGTGTGGGTGCGTGGCAGAGGATATGTGTGTGGGTGAGTGTTGGTGGGTGGAGGATGTGTGCGTGGGAGAAGAGATGTGTGTAGGTGAGGAGATGTGTGGGTGGGTCATGGGTGGGTGGGTGCATGTATGTGTGCCTGGAGGTGTGTGGATGGGGGATGTATGGTGAGTGGAAGATGGTGTATGGGTGGGGAGGTGTGTGTAGGTGGGGGAGGGGTGGGATGTGGTTGATGGTTGGGGAAATGTATGTGTGCCTCGATGGTGTGTGTGTGTGTGTGTGTGTGTGTGTGTGTGTGTGTGTGTGTGTGTGTGTGTGTGTGTGTGTGTGTGTGTGTGTGTGTGTGTGTGTGTGTGTGTGTGTGTGTGTGTGTGTGTGTGTGTGTGTGTGTGTGTGTGTGTGTGTGTGTGTGTGTGTGTGTGTGTGTGTGTGTGTGTGTGTGTGTGTGTGTGTGTGTGTGTGTGTGGTGTGTGATTGGGGAATGTGTATGTGGAGGATATGTGGGTGGATGGGAATGGGTGGGTGAGTGGGGGATGTGTCTCATAACATGGTAATATGCATTGTTTATGTTTGCAACATTATTTTGACAATGTTTTTTCCTATGTGAATGTATTATGCACTATTGATCAATGGAAGATGAGCGATTGAAAGGGCCGAATGTAAGATGGGCCTGTGTGCCCAATTTGTTACCCTTTGAAAATAAAGACCGTTCGTTCGTTCTCCTCCCATTTCTCTACTTATGTCCTCTCTCCTCCCATTTCTCTACTTATGTCCTCTCTCCTCCCATCTCCCTACTTATGTCCTCTCTCTCCTCCCATCTCCCTACTTATGTCCTCTCTCCTCCCATCTCCCTACTTATGTCCTCTCTCCTCCCATCTCCCTACTTATGTCCCCTCTCCTCCCATCTCCCTACTTATGTCCTCTCTCCTCCCATCTCCCTACTTATGTCCCCTCTCCTCCCATCTCCCTACTTATGTCCCCTCTCCTCCCATCTCCCTACTTATGTCCCCTCTCCTCCCATCTCCCTACTTATGTCCCCTCTCCTCCCATCTCCCTACTTATGTCCCCCTCCTCCCATCTCCCTACTTATGTCCCCCCTCCTCCCATCTCCCTACTTATGTCCCCTCTCCTCCCATCTCCCTACTTATGTCCCCCTCCTCCCATCTCCCTACTTATGTCCCCCCTCCTCCCATCTCCCTACTTATGTCCCCCCTCCTCCCATCTCCCTACTTATGTCCCCTCTCCTCCCAACTCTCTACTTATGTCCCCTCTCCTCCCATCTCTCTACTTATGTCCCCTCTCCTCCCATCTCTCTACTTATGGCCCCTCTCCTCCCATCTCTCTACTTATGTCCCCTCTCCTCCCATCTCTCTACTTATGTCCCCTCTCCTCCCATCTCTCTACTTATGTCCTCTCTCCTCCCATCTCTCTACTTATGTCCTCTCTCCTCCCATCTCTCTACTTATGTCCCCTCTCCTCCCATCTCTCTACTTATGTCCCCTCTCCTCCCATCTCTCTACGTATGTCCCCTCTCCTCCCATCTTTCTACTTATGTCCCCTCTCCTCTCATCTCTCTACTTATGTCCCCTCTCCTCCCACCTCTCTACTTATGTCCCCTCTCCTCCCATCTCTCTACTTATGTCCCCTCTCCTCCTATCTCTCTACTTATGTCCCCTCTCCTCCTATCTCTCTACTTATGTCCCTTCTCCTCCCATCTCTCTACTTATGTCTCGTCTCCTCCCATCACTCTGTCCTGCCTCCTCCCATTTCTCTATGTCCTGCCTCCTCCCATCTCTCTACTTATGTCCTGCCTCCTCCCATCTCTCTACTTATGTCCCGTCACCTCCCATCTCTCTAATTATGTCCCGCCTCCTATCATCTCTCTATGTCCTGCCTCCTCCAATCTCTCTATGTCCTGCCTCCTCCTATCTCTCTACTTATGTCCTGTCTCCTCCCATCTCTCTACTTATGTCCTCTCTCCTCCCATCTCTCTACTTATGTCCAGCCTCCTCCCATCTCTCTACTTATGTCCTGCCTCCTCCCATCTTTCTATGTCCCGCCTCCTCCCATCTCTCTATGTCCTGCCTCCTCCCATCTCTCTACTTATATCCTCTCTCCTCCCATCTCTCTACTTATATCCTCTCTCCTCCCATCTCTCTACTGACGTCCTGTCTCCTCCCATATCTCTACTAGCATCCGCTCTCCTCCCATTTGTCCTATCTCGTCCCATCTCTCTACTTATGCCCTCTCTCCTCCCATCTCTCTATGTATGTCCTTTCTCCTGCCACCTTTCTAATTCCCCATTTCTTTAATTACGTCCTCTCTCCTCCCCCATCTCTACAGTCCTCCTCCCACCATCTTACACCCCAAGTCTCTACAGCCCTTTTCAAACCTTCAGCTCTCTTCCTATATCTCTAATTCTCCTCTTCCTCCCTCCCCCTACTATCTTCTGCCCCCTCTCTCCATCTATCTTCTTATCTCTTTACGAATCTCCTCCCTCTATCCTGTTGTTTCATTCCTATCTCCATCCTCTCTACCCTCTTCACCTGCTTACTCTTGGCATTTTATGCATCTTGTTTCAGAAATCGTGTTGTAGTCACGTTGGGTGTTGTATTAATTTTAATTTTTTTAAAGTTCAGAAAAAGAAAAAAAAATAATTTGAATCATGCTGAACATTATTTCTCTGATGTCCTGGCCATTGGAATGCTTGCAGTGCTGTAAACATCATGAACGGGTATGTGTATGTGTGCATGATTACGTGCTTGTGAGCAGGAGATTGCTAGTTAATCACCTGCACACATGTGGGTACAGCAGTACCTGAATTAGATCAGATCCACTTTGGCTGACTACCACATATTAGTGTTAGTATTATAATTAACAATTATGTCTTTTCCTTATTCAATGTTTTACAAATGCAATCACATCTTTACATTATGTCTTCACTTCATCATCATTTTCAAGTGCCTTACCAGCCAGCGTGGGCGATCATGTTTCCCCCCATCTTGCATTCAATGGCAATTATCATTTCATCTGCTGACTCCCTTGCATGCCTTGACACAATACTTGAGAACATTCTCTCGATGTCTTCCTCTCTCTTTCCACTTGTCACATGTTCATGTTTTTGTCTTATTATGAGGCCAAAAAATGAAGACTGCCTCTTTCTGATGTTTGTAGTAAGTTTCTTTGTGACTTAGCCTTCCTCAATATGCCCAGATAATTCATTTTGGTGGTCCAAGGAATTTTCAGCATTCTTCTATAAATCCACATCTCCTAATCTCCAGAGATTGTTTTCTCTTAATCTATATATAACATGTCAAATTCATCTGATTTGTTTTTTCTAAACTACAGCTAAACAGTTATGTTCATCTCTACCACTGTTTAAAGGTTTTATAGGCCAGGGGATTAACTTCATAGGACAGAGTTCTATCCCATATGGCTCTGACTCTTTCTGCACAGCAGCCTGCAGATATTGTTGCACAGTGCACGACTCCATAGATCCAGTGATGACACCCAGGGGTCTTCAAATAGTCCACAAACAATCCCGCAACCAGAAAGCAACGTATGCAGCTTGACCACTTTGCCATGAAACTATTGTTAAAGACTTGGAAACAAATTAGATTCATCTCCATGTTCGTTTACAAATGGAAAAGAGATGTAGGCCTACTTATTGTTAGTAATGGGACAAGGTAGTGAGAAACACTTTTACTTATTAAGAGTCATCCCTGTATGCTTTTTTGTTTTGTTTAAGACTACAGTATACAGATTCATATCTGCTTATTTTATTAGAAATGGCACACAGTAATCAGATTCATCCCTGCTTTTTTTCTAGAAACGGGACACAGTAGGCAGATTCATTTCTGCTTATTTTATTAGAAATGGCACACAGTACACAGATTCATCCTTGCTTATTGTTAGCAATGGGACACAATAGGCAGATTCATATCTGCTTATTTTATTAGAAATGGCACACAGTACACAGATTCATCCTTGCTTTTTGTTAAAAATGGGACACAGTGGGGAGATTCATATCTGCTTATTTTATTAGAAATGGCACACAGTAATCAGATCCATCTTTGCTATTTGTTAGAAATGGGACACAGTACACAGATTCATCCCTGTTTATTTTGTTAGAAATGGCACACAGTACACAGATTCATCCCTGCTTTTAGTTAGAAATGGCATACAGTACACAGATTCATCCCTGTTTATTTTGTTAGAAATGGCACACAGTAAAGATTCACTTCTACTTATGTTAACTTAATCACAATGAAGATTGGCTGCAATTGTCTCCAACAAACTCTCCCTCTTGTACACTCAGACTGCTGTTCATCCATCACTTGATGTTATCTACCCATCTCTTGTTATCTACCCATTTGTATCACTGTACCTCTTGCTCACCTGCCGTCAACTCACCTCCAGAATGGTTTTCATCAGGTGTGACCAAATTATTTAACTTTTTATTTCTTTCATGAACTCTTAATTCCCAACCTTTCTAGAACCTCTGATTGTTTTCTTTCTATGAAATATAACCTTCCGTATATCCATATCTCCAGGGCTTTAATTTGACTTTCCAAATGCTTGTTCATTGTCAGTGTTTCTACGCCTTACAGTAATGTTGAATATAAACATCTGACACTTCTCATTTTTAATATGATTTATCTTTAGATATTTTTTCATGTTGAAATATGTTGGCCATTCCTATTCTCTTCTTGATCTCTCTTTCACTTCTGTTATTCACAGATGCAGTTGGTCACGTGACCAGTCACGCAGTGCGACCAATCGACGGTATCACTGCGATTTTAAAAAATGGGCACTCTTCCGAATAACGGTCCCAAATTATTTATTGTAAAAAAGTATCCCTAACAGGGCCTAATTTGATGATTATGCTAGTTGTGATATGCTGATTCAGGGGCGATATTTTATTTGGCGAATAAAATTCACGTTAAACAAACACATCTATTGGATCCATTGATTCCAACACTCGATCACTCCGTCAATGCCTGGGGGCTGTGCCCCTCCTCCGGCAGCTTCCGCAGATCCATAGAGCACACGTTATTCACAAGGTTTCTCAGTTCTATATTTTAAGTTCGTAATGTTTAATATTTTTATTAAAATGTTTATTGAAAAATGTAAAAACAAATTGCCTCCCCAGAGGGGAATTGAACCCTCGTCTCCTGTGTGAACAGATGCTAACCACTATACTATCGAAACACGATAATTGTTTCACAAAAATTAATAATATAATCAATCACATGTCCTGATGACGTCAACGTATGTCACGTGACCAGCCGCATCTGGGAATAACGCTCAGTATTATTACCAGTGCACTGGGAATAATCACTTTGTTTTGTTAAATCAACCTAATAAACCATATCACCAAATGCCTACCAAGAATTATAATGGGAATAAACAGAGAAAAGGATACAAATTAGTGAAGAACAGTATGGATTTGTGGAAGAGAACAATGCAAATTAAATAATACACGGTAAACTAACGAACACTAATTGAAGATCAACAGAGACACAGAACACAGATATATTTTATAGATTATTCCAAGGCATTTGATAAAGTGAAGCAAACCTTATTACATGTCCAAGATAGGAAAAACATGCTTCTTGTCTAGCATTTCTCTATTTACTGTGATGTTCATTGTTGGACACTCCTTTTTGCCATACCAAGTAACATAGTTTTCAACGTATTTTTATATTGATATCAAATCTGTGATCTGCACTGCAACTATTTATGACGGAAGTCAATAAGTAAGTCACAATTGGCTGTAGAAAAATAACTAAATAAGATAACTTGAAACCAGTGTATCTGTATACATGCATTGTCCCTTTATTTCTCACCATAATTTCCACCAAAACTGATGCACTTATCCCATTGTTTTATCAGTCCTCCCAAACCGGCTGCAAAGAACTGCGTGCTCTGTTTTCTAAACGACGTTTTCACTTCACATTCAACTTCAGCATCATTTGCGAAATGTCTCCCGCCAAGGTGGGTTTTCAGTGGACTAAAACGGTGGAGATCGCTAGGGGCCAAGTCAGGGCTGTCAGGTGGATGTTCCAGAACTTCCCACCTTGGTTGGTTAATTTTCTCCTGAGTTAATCAAGCCGTATGTGGTCTGGCATTGTCATGAAGAAGCAACACTACTTTAGTCAGCCGTCCTGGATGTTTTCTTCGAATTGCATCATGAAGCATCGATAGAACTTCACAGTATGATTTAGAATTCACACTGTCACCTTTCTTCTTCAAATTGGTTAAAAGCACACCTTGACAATCCCAGAACACTGTCAGCATAACCTTCCCTGCTGATGGCGTAACCTAGAATTTTTTGACACAAGGCGAAGAAGGATGTTCCCATTGCATTTCTACCAAGCCATGCACCACTTTACGGGACAAACATTTGTCAGCATACACAAGAAGGATTTCCTTATGGATGTCTTTTGCAGGCAGTCCTTTTAGCGACACCCAAAAAAAAACACAATAGCACGTTGCTCTTTGATTGTACACTCCGTTAAGTACAGTCACAATTTTGTTTATGCACTGCGCATGCACATGAGACACCTAGCGCCACCTGAAGAATGGGAATATAAGGTTCAATGTTGCTGTCACCTAATGACACCTATAGAAAACACCAACTACATTTACCTGCCATTCCACAGAACTGTGTTACCTACTTATAGACTCACCCTTGTATTTACTCCACAAGGTATTGTAAGTCCTGCTCAGTTTCTACTGGTAACACAGTCATCAGCATATCTAAGATTATCCTTCTTTTATTACTTTACTTATTTAATTTATAATTATTAACTCTATGATCTTAGATATCTAAGTTATATGGCCCATAAGCTACATAGTGCTATAGTCTTCACAATCAACAGCTTATGTTTCTTGAGCAGTGTAATAAAAACGGATTTTTTTCAGGACATTGGGGATGTATTCAGTAATATTTCATTAGAAATTTCTGCGATTGTATCAATGCAAAGGACAGATTTTATCATTGTCAGAGTCCAGAAAGGGTCCAGTGATGCAGTGACATCATTACGCCCGCCAGGCGACTTAGCTCCCAGCAGGGATGCAGCAACTTCGTTACGCCGCCAGGCGAGTGGTAGTTACCAGCCTGCAAGATTGCTGGCTGATGAGCGACCAGCGGTCAGGCCAGGACGACGCAAGACGCACGCATGCCTCGTGAAGCCACCTGAGGTAGGAGGCAAGTTGCGAACTAGCGGCAGACAGCTCTGGGACACGGACTTGGACGGACGCATGATGAGAGAAAGGCGTTGTGTGGTTTTCTGTGCTGAAAGTCGAGTGTCTGGACATCTTGAATGTTAGACTTGTGAGCTGTATTGTGGATGTAAGTGCATTGAAGTATTACATATATATTGTTGTGATCATCGTTCTGTATTTGATCTGTGAATAAATCCATTGAACGGTGTGTCGTTGAGTCTTACGTCAAATCACGTTGTACTTGTACTGTCTCACATGTGTTAGGTTAGCGAGCCAAGTTTAAGACCCTGACAATCATTAATGACTATTACAAATCCATGACTACTTATCATAAGACTGGAAAATAGCTGACAAATCCATGCCTACTTATCTTAAGGCTGGGACACAGCTGACAAATGCATGCCTACTTGTTATGTTAGAACTGTGACACAGACAGATTCACTCCTACGTATGTTAGAACTGGAACACAGAGAGATTCACTCCTACGTATGTTAGAACTGGGGCACAGACAGATTCACTCCTACACTTGTTGGAACTGGTGCTCAGACAGATTCAATCCTACTTATTTTGCTAGAACTTGGGTACAGACAGATTCACTCCTACTTATTTTGTTAGAACTGTGACAAAGACAGATTCACTCCTACTTATTTTGTTAGAACTGTGACAAAGACAGATTCACTCCTACTTATTTTGTTAGAACTGTGGCAAAGACAGATTCACTCCTACTTATTTTGTTAGAACTGTGACAAAGACAGATTCACTCCTACTTATTTTGTTAGAACTGTGACAAAGACAGATTCACTCCTACTTATTTTGTTAGAACTGTGACAAAGACAGATTCACTCCTACTTATTTTGTTAGAACTGTGACAAAGACAGATTCACTCCTACTTATTTTGCTAGAACTGTGACAAAGACAGATTCACTCCTACTTATTTTGTTAGAACTGTGACAAAGACAGATTCACTCCTACTTATTTTGCTAGAACTGTGACAAAGACAGATTCACTCCTACTTATTTTGCTAGAACTGTGGCACAGACAGATTTACTCCTACTTATTTTATTAGAACTGGAGTACAGACAGACTCACCCATGCTTATTATTTTAAAATTGGGCACAGACAGATTTTCACTTATTTATTTTGTTAGAGCTAAGACAATAGGCGAGTCACCCATATTTATTATGGCAGATCGGGGACAGAGAGATTCACCTCTATTATGTTAAACCTGGGACACACGACAGATTCACCCCTATTTAAAATGCCTGAACTGGGTCAAAGCAGATATATTCACTCCTACTTATTTTGTTAGAGCTAGTGACATAAATTCATCCCCACTTTTTATTTACCAGTACACAGCAAAGATAAACAAGGGCAAACAAACAACAACAAAGACAAGAGAATATTTGAATCAAGCATGAACAGAAATTACTCACCAATAAAACTGATGGTCATGAGTGCACAGAATACCAACATTGTGAGTTTCTTCAGAACCAGGCGCTGTGCAGCTTGTATATGTGGAAACTGTAGTATACGCAGCATCACTCAAGCCAACATCCCATCTGCATGAGTAGATGAAGCAATATCCAACCTTCACTGCTGCAACAACAAAAGAAAGGTAAAATTAATGCAAAGGTAAAATCTTGACAGATACTGCTGAAGTAGTATAAAAATACATATAAACTAGGTTACAACAAAATGGAGTGGGGATGACTGCAGAATTGCATATATTAGAAAAATTAGGAAAATTATCTGATAGCCATTTGACATGGAAATTAACAGACCACTGTCTTTACTCCCTTGGTCAGCCTACACCACTGTCAGGCACTGTTCTAGGCCATAATGAACACAACGCATAAAAACATCTCTCTATCTATGGAACACGAACACAACGAAGCGTTCCCGTTCCTAGATATTCTAATGAGACGTAGAGTAGACGGCACAATTCAAAGATCGGTGTACCACAAAGGAACATGATTTTCAGAGCTTCACACCAGTCCAGTATAAATGGGGCTTAGTGCGGACCCTGTTTGACCGTGCTAGAAAGATATGCACCCAGGACACACTGACAGAGGAATTTTAAACTCTGAAGAATGTCTTAAACCTGAATGGGTACTCCACAGGATTTATAAAGCGCCACTGCCCAAACCAAAACTAGACGTAACTACAGTCCCTAAACTCAAGGTATTCATCCAGCTAACCTTACGAGAGGATGACGTAAAGCAACGACTACAAGACCGGCTTACTACAGCAGTAGGCCGAACATTCTGCGCTGCAACTCCAGTCATTAGGTATAGAACCACACCGATTCCCACACCAGCAGTCAAAGAGCCTATTCCTCTGTACGCCAAAAACAATTGTATTTACCAATTCACATGTAGATGCCAGGCCTTCTACATCGGTAGAACAGAGAGACAGCTGAACAAAAGAGTGTCAGAACACATACCTCAATGGGTCGACAAGATACGACACACAGGCGATGCGAGCGTAGTGGCGCCGACACACCGGAAGCACATTATCGAAAGAGGCCATGTGGTTGACAGAGACAAAATACTCGCTTGTTAAAGTTTGCAGAAGCAATAATGATCAATCAACGCAAGCCAGATTTATGCAAACAGAAATACATGTTAGTCAGCTTAAAATTACTGTGGTAGACAATTGACATTACTGTGCGAGCATGTGTATATTTCAGCTTGAAGGATTTATCTAGTTAATTTACTTTATTAATTTCTGCGGTATGTACCTGATGAGATGCAATAAATCGTGCAATCTATTGTTTGTGTCTTCGTTATTCAAATTCTCCCAAGAGCAGCAACAAACCAAATGTTATTATAGCCACATCTCCTGGTAAAAAATTACATATCCCCATTACAAACCTTCAAACTGACAGACAATATAATCTACTCGAACATTACATGCACCTCAACAGAATAAAAGCATTAAATAATAAACAATAATTGGCAACCAAAACAATATACACTTAATCCACTCGGCTCCCTAATTTTGTGTTAGAAATGGCATGCCATTAAACCACACAGCGTTTTAGTTGCTAAAGTGACATATATGGAAACCTCTATGTCCCTAATTATCTACTAAAGTGACATACCTATATATAAATCACTAAGTACCTAATCATTTGCTAAAGTTACATACCTATAAATCACTAAATACCTAAGTATCACCCATGATAACCACACAGCACCCTAATAATGTGCTAAAATGACATACCACTAAACTACCCAGCCCTGTATTTATCAGCTAAAATGACATACCACTAAACTACCCAGCCCTGTATTTATCAGCTAAAATGACATACCTATAAACTACTAAGACTATCAGCTAAATTTATGTACCTATAAACCACAAGGATACCTATCTACTAAAAACGCCACATCCCTAGATGACTAGCACCTAGATGTAAAAACAGGATCAGAAACACTAGAGTTGAAATTGAGGAAAAGCTGGCTGAAAATATAAGAAGCCTAAATGTCTGTTCATAATCTAATGGTAATCAAATATACAACAGCGAGACCCTGGACAGTGAAGAAACACACTGAAGCAGAAAGGAAAGGTGGCACTAGCTACATTACATGTCTGACAAATGTTTCCATGCAAGCTCGTTTTGACAGCCAGGCTTACACATTGTCCTGGACATTAAAAAGCCACCTGCATTAAGTTTTTTTAAAAAACCATTCTAGACATTTGCATTTGTTCCATTTACCACATGATCTTACAAAGAATTCTATTAGCTAGTTGAGGAGAGAGGGATATAAATCTGTAACAGTTTTCAGTATTATATTCAATCAAGAGACAAATGACAGGCCTATAGTTCTGATTAATATAGGGCAGAACCAATGCAGTGGGTTTCAGCACATTGTGGGGCAGCAGATCACAGTAGACCAATAGGCCGAATACAAATCTACAAGGCTACAGCCAGATATAAGGTAAAGCACCCCTTCACACACCTAAGGTGCAATAGACAAATGGTGCTAAATCGATATTTATATAGACCAATCAACACTCAGCAGGTGATGTGGTCTAGTTGCCTTTACTTCCAAAGATACTTCTTGGTGCCCATTTTAGCTGTATTGATCTGAGAGGTCAATTTTTTAAATCCCTGTCTCTGCAGATTTGAACCCATAACTACCATGCTAGCAGACAAGTAACTTACCTCTATGCTACCTCCGCTCCTAAAGAAACACCAGTCCCAAAACAGGCGGATACTATGGGGATGTGAAGTGTTAAGGCCAACAGTTCTATGTCTGAGTGCACGAAGGAATAGGTGGCCGGTCTTTCCCTACCAACGTGAATCTCAAGGGCAGGCACAGAACCCTCATCTGATTGCGCTCATGTCATTGTCAGGAACGTCCTATTTGCTACACCAACTCCTATTTGCTACACCAACTCCTATTTGCTACACCAACTCCTATTTGCTACACCAACGCACCTGCTACTACAACCTGATATAAGTACAAAGTAAACAAACCCTTTTCGCATGCTTAGATAGTGATTATATGTTGTCCACATATTTTAGACCAATAGCTACTTAACATCATTTTATTTTTATGTAATCTGCACCAATTGCATTTTTATGTAATCTGCACTGATATTATTAGGTCTCCATGGCGATAGTGTTGCGAAAGCGATTCGTAATGCCGCTTACCCGCGTTCGAAACAAGCAGCCACCGATTTGGCAGCAGACTGCGTTGTGCTGGTTTTATCGTGCGGGTATGGGAGCCGGTCATTCAGAAAGCAAAGGCAAACTACTGAACGTAAAAACTTACCAAGACATCAACAGTGGCAGTAAAATGCTGGTGTTGACTGCAACGTCCTTTAAGGGATATGCAACTTTTTTTTTTTTATGTACCAATTTTATCGTTATGTAATCTGTACCAATATTATCATTATGCAATCTACACCAAAAATGAAACTAGCTGCAACTTCCATCTAGATTCCCCACCATGTAACAGTCTATTTTTTAATGACTCTCCACTATCTGGTATGCGTTCTAATTGTACACACTTTTAAGGCAAACAATTTGTTTATTTTGTTTTTGTTTATTATCATTCAGGATACAACTGCTGTTGAAAGTCTATTTCTATTTTTGTTCATTATACTTTGCCAAAAGTTTGTATTCCTACTTTTGTTCAGTTCACACAATTGCTATTCAAAGTAATATTTTTTTTTGGTCATGATAGTTCAGACAACTGCTGTTGAAAGTCTGTATTTCTACTTTTGTTCATGATAGCTAACAAAGACAAGTTGATAGTATTTTCTACATTTGTTCATGTTAGCTCACACAGACAACTGTTACTGGAAGTCTGCATTTCCTGTTTTTGTTCATGAGTACACAAAGACAACTGATTACTGGTGGATTGGCCCTGTGTTAGCTTGCCCAATGGCAAGCGGGCCCCCTTAAACAGACAGTATGGGGAAAATGTTCATCTTATAATCCTTGCAACCAATAGTTTTAGACCCAGTCAGCCACTATTGAACATATTTCTTGTTTGTGTTCATGTTTGAGTTCAAAGAGACAGCTATTGACATTCATTCTGTTTTCCTGTTTGTTCATGACAGTCCACAGAAAAAACTGCTATGGTATTTCATACTGATGTTCATTGAATCCACAAAGACAACTGTTGCTAGTCTATTTCACTTGTCTCTCAGTGAACCAAGAAATATGTTGACAGTAATATATCTACTAGCAGAATCTACAGACAGATAAAGGGATAGTTAGTTGCATATCCTTTACAGGACATCGCAATCAACCCCAGCATTTTTATACTGTTTGTGATCTCTTGGCAAGTTTGCGCTCAGTAGTTTGCCATTGTTTTCTGAACACCCAACACCCATACCATTTCATAAAAAACCAAAGCAAAGCGGTCTGCTGTTAAATTGCCTGCAGCTGTGTTTCAAGCGCAGTATGCGGGATTACGAACTGCATCCGTAACCCCTTCACCATTGAGCGGGCAAAAGGTAGTGACCATTTAAATGGACAACAACAAACCACCTATTTCCTTCCAAGGTGGCTGGCGACAGATAAAGGCCAAAGAAAGTAATCTCAAAATCTGAGTTACCAGACCAAAGGTTGGATGAAACAGTACAACATAACTGACAATGTATTCATGGTAGTTCACAGAACTTAGTAACAGTCTGTATTATTCACATGAAAATTTGACAGCATTACATTTCTTGATGGTAGAATAAAACAGCAGCGGAGATGTGATTCCAGAGACGACTGTTGCCAATACCTTGGACTGCCAGAGTAACTGATGATGATTGCCTGGAAGAGGCTAATGAAAGTTGAACACTATATAGAACTAAACTCAAGAGACAAACAGCTTTCTTTAGTCATAGAATGAGAAGAGAGGCATTGGAGAACATTGTAACAACTGGAAAGGTCAGTAGGGAAAAGAGAGTAGGCTGCGAGAAATTATGGATGAACTGCGACGGTGGCATGGAGGAATATCCTCAGCAGATTTGATACAGAACACCAAGGACCAAGATCTGTGGACAGACATGAATGCACATGCCAGTTGACAGGGCACATGATGATAGGAAAATAATACAAGTTACTGTACTCCCAAACAAATTAAATGTTGTCTGGAGTTTTAGACTCAAAACTTACAAATGAAATCTAATACAACATTATGAATTCTACATTTTACACTCTTTCTCCTGCAATTATTTCAGTTAAGACAGAGGTTCTCAATCTTTTTTGGCCCGTGCCCCCCTTCCTCACCATATTTTTAGAACGTCATTCACCCCCCCCCCCCCCCCCCTTCGTATTTCCTCCCTAAAAATGTACCCCTGCCCCTACACATTATAAGTAATAATTGAAGCTAAATTTAATAGCACATACTAAAACAAGTCTAGAGATCTACATAAAACGTGATTTGCGGATCTACTTACGTTATAAAATGAATTTCAGAAGGGTGATATGTACAGAACCGTAAAGTATGAAGGGAAAACCAATATCAAGTAATCGGTTCTTGTATTAACGCAATCTAGAAATAATCTTAATTCCCCCCCCCCCCCCCCGGAAACCCTAAAATTCCCCGGGGGGGGGGGGATTCCCCACCGGTTGAGAACCACTGAGTTAAGATGTTCTTTGTGAGTATTCTTTTCTTTCTTTTCTTTCTTTACTTTCATCCATAATCACGAAAAGGAGTTAGTTAGTTAGTTAGTTAGTCACGGTTCCAACTTCACGGCAACGGGTCGTACCCATATTGCTCCGTTCCTGTGCCAGTGAATATCACAAAATGCTCCTCACTGCCCCATGTGAACAATGGAATAGACAGGAGTGTCGGCAAGCCAACAGCCCGCACAGGTACACTGTGCATAATGCCGCCACCAGAATGCCAACACAAATGTCCTCCAAGAAAAATACAGTTCATTGTCGATGAAAACGGCAGTCACCAGAAAGACTTCATTGACCGGGGTTTTATCCCATATGGCTCGGTATCTTTCTGCAGGGCGACCCACCGAAAGCGCCGCACAAAGCACGAACTCCATAGCTACAGCGACGACTACCAGGAGTCTCCTGAAAAATGCACTCGTGAACTGAAAAGGCAAACCAGTCAATCCAGCAACAGCCGGCCGTCATCGTTTCGAACATGCAGTTCACGCGAATAACAACTGGACAGAAAAGGAGTATTTGCTTCTATTGTTTTTTATTATTTTAAGTCTACCTGTCTCATTTCCCTATAACAAATGAAACATTTAAACATATTCAGTATAGAAAGTTAGTTGATTGTCCATTATCCATTACAGAAAGTTGATTGTCCATTATCCATTACAGAAAGTTGATTGTCCATTGTCCAAGTTGATTGTCCATTATCCATTACAGAAAATTAGTAAATGACCGCAACATTCACTGGCTGTTTATGACTTACTTGGCTATGTTAGTTCAGTAGTTTGCCAATGCTTTCAAATCACCACAAAGCAGCCACTTCCAAATTGCCCACAGCTGGTTTTGAACCTTCAATGTATGTCAGGAAATTAGGCAACTGCATCTATCCCAAAGCCACAATGACGGTTATTCAGTATAGAAAAGCTTAAACAATATTCAGTAAAAACGTTATGTTGCATGTCCTTTGCAGGACCTTTGCAATCAACCCCAGGTTGTTTTTCTAATCTGAAAATTGTTCAAATTGATAGCCTCCCTATCCTGCTTCTGAGCTGATAACAATACAACTGAGTAAGGGAGAAGAAAAAGAAAAATAAAGCCACCATCACACAGGTAGAAACTGGATACTTAAGAAGCAGCCTGATCTTTAAGAATAAAAACTGTTACAAAAAAGTGAAAGCTAATGAGAGTCCTTTAGGATAATAGTGTCACTGTCTCTGGTGTTGTAACCAAGCTAACAAAACTGGGGTCAGAATGGTAACTAAGCACTTGATTAGCTCATTTGACACACTCCATCTCAGGACAAACAATACTGAATAGAGCAAGAATGTGGGGGTTAGGCATTAGAATAAATACAGACTGACAATAAATACACTTTAAAAAAAGTGAGAGGCTGTGGCGTGACAGAATGTTTTCATTGGCAAGTAGAAAATGCTGATGATGCATTTCGATATGAAACTACAGGCTGCTGAAACTTTTTTAAAGAGTTAAATTGAGTCAAGAACCCGACATCACAGCACTCCAGACATTTCCATACGTGCTCCATCATTTGTACATACAAATGTTCCAACAGCCAGCAAAGAGTCCCAATAATAATGGTAACAGTTGCAGTCTGATTATGTATCCGTCTGGTTTTTCCCTTGGAGTACTAGGTGTCGGCCAGATCCTCTGGTCACTCCCTGCCGAACAAATCTCTACAGGCCATAATTAGTTATCTGTTCCTCAACACTATTCACATGATCCCAGAGGGCACTGATCACGTCTGCTGTATCATGCACCAATACCTCCACCCAACTGTGCAGACACAGCTAAAATGTCTGCTGTTTGTTTCCCCCCACCACACCAGCATGTCCTGGGGACAAGATTCAACAGATGCTCCCTATTTGATTTTTTAATTGAAGCATGCCACTCATGTCTTTTCACCCCTTCTCAGCATGCTCTGTGTTGAATCCTTTACAATCAAGATGTATGTGTGCTGTTTGCCCTCCAGCCAATAAAATACTGCATTGACTGCCTCCACCTTCATTCTCAGAGAAGATGTTCCATACGCCAAGGTTTGATTTTTTTTTAAAGATTAAACACCAATGCAGCTTTGCTTTTAAGAAAAGTGAGTCTAGTAAACAAGTTAGTTACCATGGGAGACTGCAGGTAAATGTCAGTTTGACATGACCCTTCACTGACAGGTCAGCACACAGTTCAGTTACAAAGGGAGCAGGTGTGTGCATGGAATACTCTAATACAATGAATACAGCCAACTATGATGATAAATCCAGGGAATCAAGACAGCAAAAGAGAACTATCAATCATGGTTCACAGGCTGTGGTATTTTGAACAGAACAAAGACAAAAATCAGTACTTCAGGCACTGTAGTCCAGAAAATTGCTAAGATGACTTCTGGCTTTATTATTTTTAAATACCTGAGCACCATGTCCAGCCAGAAATGGTTTAGTTGGGCTGGTCCCCCCCCCCCCACACACACACACACCCCCCAAACTATAAGGGTTGTTCATAACAGCATAAAGATCTTACAAGGAAGTTCCCCTTCAGACTCAGTATTAAATCCCACCCTCCTCCTTGTGTTCATCAATGACCTCACCCAAGACTTATCACTCTAAATGATGACAACATGTTGGTGCATAGTAGAACATCTATTGCCAATGTGTGAATACAAATGGCAGCAGCAAACACAGAAGCCTGGCAGAGAGATTAATGGGGCAGATCAATGCTGGATCAACGTGATCAATGCAGGATCAATGTGCTCTCAAACAAAGACAAAGCAGGAGAGAGATGACATGGAAATATACATGTTCCAACAGATAAAACTATGTATTTTACGCTAGACAAAAGAATGACATGTCCTAGATCAAGAAAATAGAGGCCAAAGCAAGAAGGAAACTTGCCATTCTGAGAAAAATAGCTGAATCAAGATGAAGAGCAAATGAAATGATGTTATAGAACATCTACAGCGGTGCAATAAGACCAATATTAGATTAGAAGCATGGTTCACAGCAGCCAAATGGCAACTGCTACAAACATTCACTAACTGTTGCCTGCGCAAAACAGAAGGAATACAACGGTGTGGCAGAATCACTAATGTGGAGCTCACAGAAAGAACTAGACAAATACAAATGAATCAGGAAGTGAAGATACTGGCACTGGGTAGACCATTCATTCATTCATTCATTCAGTAACATGTCCTTTGCAGAACCTCGCTCCCATAACAACCTTCCAGAAAACATCTCGGTCATAAACAAGATGTCCCACGTCCGATACACCCATCTGGAGATCATCTGCCACATCCTGCACCTATCTTCTCTTTGGCTTTCCTCTTCCTCTCTTCCCGGGTATATACACTTCCATTATTGTTCTCTCTTATACGAAGAATTAGCACAGGGAAGAGGCCAACCGGAAGACCCCAAATGCGATATAGGGATGTGTTTGTAAACAAGATATGCAAATCCTTGGCATAGATTCAGACACGTGGGAAAGAGTTGCAACGGACAGATGTTCCTGGAGAAGAGATGCATGAAACGGACTGGTACTCTCTGAGCGCAATCTGATCCAACAAACTGAGGATAGGCGGCACAGGTATAAAATGCAGTCACTTACTGCGGGACCTGCCTCGCTTTACAGATGCGGAAACTGTGACAGAGATTGTCACTTTCACATTAGACTATACAGTCACCAGTGACACTGTCAGGTACCTCCCCAGCGGCACAACTCTATAGTCCTTCAGGACTGAAACGGGCCTACTACTACTATTGTTCTCTCCAAACTTTCATGACGTTTCAAATGACCAAAATATTTCAATGTGGGTCAGCCATACATTGAGAAAACCTGTGAATGGTATAACAAGAAGAAAGGCCTTTGGACTCCACATGACAAAAGAAACAGAGGAAAACCTAAAAACACATGGAGAAAAGTAGAAACAAATGATTATGGTGAGAACATGGATGAGTTGCATGGGATAGCTCAGAACAGGATGGTTTGGAGTGGGTTGGTTGAAGGCCCATGTCCCAATGGGGGATAAGGAGTGAAATAAACACACAGACTTTGAGCCTGAAACTAAGTACAAAATCATTCACCCCCTGTCTTCACCTGAGTTATGAAGATGACTTCCAATATTAGAAATGAGTGGACAGTGGGGGGAGGAGAAACAGAAGATGAACATATGTTCACCTCTGTCCTATCAGAGGAAGTACTAATATCTTCAAGCAAGCCCACAGAGGAACAAGGCAATTCAACAAGCGCTCAAATACAGCAACATACATGCAAAACAAAGCCTGATATTCTTGTGTAGAACTTGAGAAACGCCCAATGAGAAGAAAAGACACAGGTGATTAAGCTTTTCGCATACATATCTTTGTTCTGTTCTCCTTTGTTTCCTTTGTTATTATTTTTCCCACGTATGGAATTTCCCTAATCCATCTCTTTGTTGTTGCGTCTCCTATATTTCATCTGACTTCTTATGGTTTTGATTAATGATCTTAGTGATATAGTCCTCCATATCTCTACAAGCTGCACTTTTGTGTTCTTTATCCGACTTTGTTAGTTCTATAAGATCTATAAAGTGTGTATTCACCATCTTGATCTATACGGCAATATTTCCTTGCTGTATTCAACTTGTTCAGTGTGCTACAGATTGTTTATTACTGCATCATGTCTCTGGGAAAAGAATCACCTTGCAGAAACTATCACTGGAGAGACATTTTGGTAATTTCAATACATTATCAAGTGTATGACCAGTTGCCTTCCTCTCAGTTTTCCTTCTGAAACTCAGAGCAAAGATGTCTTTATAACATGGTAAATCAAGCAGCCTGCTTTTAAATCAATTGCAATAGACAAACACCAAATTAAAAACCTAGCCCTTGAGCTATCCACACCATTCAGATGTCCCCAGTTATAAACTTTTATTCTTGTATGGATTCACATTATTGTCTGTTAGCATGCCCAAAGAATGTAACTGTTAGAAACTATGTAGAGGCAATAGTAGCTAAGGTGTCCACTCAAATATTGCAGAGTTCAAACCCTATTGAGGAGACCATTCTCAGGATCACTGTTTCAGAAAATACCAATAATTTCATACTATCCCTTGATCACTGGTTTGTGAATATGACATTTAACCTTTACAGACAGGTCAAAATAGGTAGATAACCTGAGGATACTGTGAATTGAGGACATTCTGGAAACCTTGACGGTAAGAAATCATAACGAGTAGGCTACATAAGCCTCTGCCCTGATAAAAGTTCAAAATTTTAAAACCAACCCACAAGAGAATCTTTGTGTTGAAGAAGAAAGGCAAAACCAGTTGCTACAATATGAGACTCAGAAGACATAAATATGATAGCGGCTGTATAGGGGGACGATGTAACTGATGTCCTGCCCACGGCAAATGATACAGAAGAGCAGGATATGATGCAGCTATGCAACTTGCCAGCTATCTACTATGTACGCACTCCAGCTGATGCAGGCTGTCATTTGAACACTAGTACTGTAGAGAGCCAAGAGACTGGTAATGTAGACAGCAGGAAAACTGGTAATGTAGACAGCAGGGAGACTGGCAATGTAGACAGCAGGGAGACTGGCAATGTATACAGCAAGGAGACTGGTAATGTTGACAGTCGGGAGACTGGCAATGTAGACAGCAGGGAGACTGGTAATGTAGACAGCAGGGAGACTGGCAATGTAGACAGCAGGGAGACTGGTAATGTAGACAGCAGGGAGACTGGCAATGTAGACAGCAAGGAGACTGGTAATGTAGACAGCAAGGAGACTGGCAATGTAGACAGCAGGGAGACAGGCAATGTAGACAGCAGGGAGACTGGCAATGTAGACAGCAGAGAGACAGGCAATGTAGACAGCAGGGAGACAGGCAATGTAGACAGCAGGGAGACTGGCAATGTAGACAGCAGGGAGACTGGCAATGTAGACAGCAGGGAGACTGGCAATGTAGACAGCAGGGAGACTAGCAATGTAGACAGCAGGGAGACTGGCAATGTAGACAGCAGGGAGACTGGCAATGTAGACAGCAGGGAGACTGGCAATGTAGACAGCACGGAGACTGGTAATGTAGACAGCAGGAAAACTGGTAATGTAGACAGCAGGGAGACTGGCAATGTAGACAGCAGGGAGACTGGCAATGTAGACAGCAGGGAGACTGGTAATGTAGACAGCAGGGAGACTGGTAATGTAGACAGCAGGGAGACTGGCAATGTAGACAGCAGGGAGACTGGCAATGTAGACAGCAGGGAGACTGGCAATGTAGACAGCAGGGAGACTGGCAATGTAGACAGCAGGGAGACTGGCAATGTAGACAGCAGGGAGACTGGCAATGTAGACAGCAGGGAGACTGGAAATGTAGACAGCAGGGAGACTGGTAATGTAGACAGCAGGGAGACTGGTAATGTAGACAGCAGGGAGACTGGTAATGTAGACAGCAGGGAGACTGGTAATGTAGACAGCAAGGAAACTGGTAATGTAGACAGCAGGGAGGCTGGTAATTTAGACAGCAGGGAGACTGGTAATGTAGACAGCAGGGAGACTGGTAATGTAAAAAGCAGGGAGACTGGTAATGTAGACAGCAGGGAGACTGGTAATGTAGACAGCAGGGAGACTGGCAATGTAGACAGCAGGGAGACTGGCAATGTAGACAGCAGGGAGACTGGCAATGTAGACAGCAGGGAGACTTGCAATGTAGACAGCAGAGAGACTGGTAATGTAGACAGCATGGAGACTGGTAATGTAGACAGCAGGGAGACTGGCAATGTAGACAGCAGGGAGACTGGCAATGTAGACAGCAGGGAGACTGGCAATGTAGACAGCAGGGAAAAAAGCCTCAGACAAAAAAGAAAAAGGAACCTTCCACAGGCCTGAAGGCACATTGGACATGTGGTGCTAGACCCATATTTGAATGGAACAATCCACACTTGGGTGATTATGAGAGGCCTGACATTAATCCTACCTATCCATGTGACTCTTCCCAAAAATGTGATCAAAAACAGGCACATGTGAACCTGCCGTATTGGAGCTAAGTGAACTCAGTCTGACTCTGTGAGTCTTCATTGTTTCGTATTGTGGAGAGCCACACAAATTAGAACTCATCAGGTAAGATCATAAATGAATATACGTGAGAAAGCCACAAATGTTTGACATATAATACATTAACAATCTGATAAACGTGTCACATACGAGTGGCTGGTAGAGTGGCTGTGTGCAGTGAACAGTAATCTTAACATATCTGCTAACTCTACCAGCACTTAAGTTCACATCCGAGACATGTGCATCGAATGTATTTCCCTGTATTGCCTTCTGCCCAGCTGCATTCTCAGCAAACGTTCCATGGGTTTACAAAAAGCTGGATGGCTTGGACACTTGTTTCCCAAATGTATTCAGACGATAAGCATGTACAAGCTTAAATGCCTGCTTCACCACCATGTGGAACATATTCTGTATGACTGTCCAACATACTGATCCAGTGGCTCAATACTTAAAGCTGTATAGGGCAAACACAGCTCTAGTCGATGGCTGAGTTCATCATGGGAACTGCTGTTATTAAGTACAATGGCTGTGTCAGAGATTATGGAGCTTGGAGAGAGAAAGAAGAGCTCGGCAATATAGTCCTCAAGAAGTTGTACTTGGATGCAAGGTCAGGAGGAGAAAAGTCAACACCAACCTCACTCCAAAAACACACCAGCTCTTTCCAGGACTGACACAATTCGAACCTCAATGTCTCGGACTTAACGAGTTATAACTTAATTTTCCAGAGAATTCACCAAACAACAAAATGTCTACTAAAAATGTAAAAGAAAATCTAGTCTGCTCTGTTTGGTGAGCAAGGACAAACCCCTTAACACAAAAGTTAGTTGCATGTCCTTTATAAGACATTGCAATCAACCCAGGCACATATTGGCTGTTTGTAAATCAGCCCCAGTAATTATTAGCTGGTTTGATATTTACTAGGTAATTTTACGTTCAATAGTTTGCTATTACTTTCTGAACATCCAATGCTCATACCAGTGATATCAACGTCAATCGGTATCCAGCTAACAAAAATAATGCCATTGTCAATTACAGTCTAGCTGTGGTAGCCCTGAAGTTAGCAGATTGGCTTGCTGGCCAAGTATTCGTTCCTAAATTGACCTGGATTCCCAGATTGACCCAAAGGGTATCGAACAATGTTCAGGAAAGTCAATCCTGACAACAGCACCCATTGAGTGTCGATTCATGTTGTAAAATATGGAAGTAGCAGCAATTACCCAATGTGCCTCAATGTGCCTCAATGGGTGGAAAAGGATCTGTTACTTTACTTACATTACAGTATATTTAACCCTGTTCTATGGCCGGCTCTATGGCGAAGGCGTTACAAATGCAATTCGTAATCCTGCATACCGCGTTCGAAACACTTGTGGGCAATTTGGGAGCAGGCCGCCTTGTGCTGGTTTCCCAAGGTATGAGTGCCGGTCGTTCAGAAAGCAAAGGTAAACAACTGAACGTAAACTTGTCTAGGAATCACAACAACAAAAAAACGAAAGAGTGCTGAAGTTGACCACTACATCCTATACAGGATACGCAACTATATAACTTTGAACTATGGCATGCAACTGGTCTACTGATTGCACTTGACATAATAATTAATTTCCATGGTAAAGTGCTTACGCAATCTACCTTATGCTAAGAAGGTCACGGTTTCATTTTCAAACTCCATCATTCAGCTCGTGAATGCAATTATTTCAGAGGCCTCTGGCGGTCATCGCCGGAGTTAAGGAGTGCATGCTCTGAGCAAAGCTTTCAGCCGGTGGTTAGAGAAGACCAGGCTAGGGGTCAATCCTGAAGCAATGAAGCCTATCCTCTGGCCTGTAAACACTTGTCCCACATAACAGGCTGTTTAAAACGTGTGACATGAACCCTGTCTTGTCTCAATTGTTACTTTAACCCCTTCTGACCCACAGTATTATTTGATGATTATTTTTTTTTTGGGGGGGGGGGAGCCAAAAGTATAAATCTGTTCAGTAACAACAGCTTAGAAAATATTGGTTAAAATAACAGCTTCCTGTTACAGTTGATAACGTTTATTCATGATGTAAACATGATGATAATTTATTACCTTCCTCCCTCCCACTCGCTCCCTTCATTTCTCCTATCTCCCTCCTATCTCACTCACAAACACAAACAAAATTAAAGTTTAACTAATATCCACGAAGCAGGCTCTAGATGGCGTTGGCGGGAAAGAGAGAATTTGATGATTACGATAATGATCATCACTATGGTAGAAATAATTACCTTCCATTATCCCCACCCTTTCCGCTCTTTCTTTCTGCCTCTCTCTATCAGCAACACACACACACGCATGCACGCACGCACACATGCACACACACATACACGCGCACACACACATACACGCGCGCACGCACACACACACACACAATTTGTGAACAGAACTAATATAAACTGTTACAAGAGATGCCGATGGTGCTGACGATCATAATGAAACAATGAAGGTGCTGACTGATGATGTGAAATAACAACAAACGATAAGAGCTTCTTACAACAAACCCTTATCTCTCACAGGGCGTGAGGGTTTAGTGTGGGAAGCTGGTCTCTGAGTTATTTTTAAGATGTGGACTTCTCGTCCTTGACGTGGGACCTAAATTACCAAAATAGCTCAGTAGTCTGAGTGGGTTCGCCTGATGGCCAGATTGAGAGCTAATCCACATGCAAAAATATCCATCCAGTGCATTAGTGCTCAAGTTCGAGGCAATCTAACACAAGCAAAGAAACCGGGTTGTTAAAGATGATGAGAGTGAATGATTTCCTTGGTTTCACAACTACACTGACATTACAAGAGCTCATGACAAATGTCCATGTTCTTTTCAGGACTCTGATCAACCCCAGGTTGATTTTCTGGGCAATTGTACGTTCAGTAGCTGGCCATTGCTGGCAGAATGGGAAGTCAACGTTACAGTTCGCGTAATGTCGGTGTAGGGGGGTTGAACCACCTACCTCGCCATCAGCGAACAGGAAGTTTAAGAGTGAACGCCTTTATCATTTCGACCACTTCTATGTAATAAGTGCTAATAGAGGGGCTATTTACAATGTGTAACTAAGGTACAATGCTACAATATATTCAGTAGATATCCTGTGAACGTTTGGAATATCGACCGAATACTGCCTTTCTGACCTATCACTATCAAAACGATGATGATGGAAGTCTGCTTACGTCAGGTAGCCCTTGTGGATAGACAGACACACAATGAACATGTATTGTCTGCAATCACCCAAAGACAGACACGCATGAGCTATGAACAAACACGACGCCCAGCCCTTATGGACAGGGACACACACACGCGCGCGCGCACGCACACAAAATGAACAAGTAGTGCATGCAATTAAGCATTACCTTGTGGGTATAATTAAACACATACAAACACTTTTAACAAGTATTCTCTGCAAATACGAAGAAGTATAGCACGCATAGACACTATGAACAAATATTGACTATAAAAGTGACTAACCTGTGGATAGAAATATATATGTCTTTTCCACTTTTCACATTGGGCGGTGGGGAGCGTTTTGTATGATATTCACTGGCACAGGAACGGAGCATAATGGGGACGACCCGTTGCTGTGAAGTTGGAACTGCGACTAACTAACTATATATATATATATATATATATATATATATATATATATATATATATATATATATATATATATATATATATATACACATATTCTCCCTCCCTCCCTCCCTCCCACTATCAGTACATCTACAATCAACAACAGAGCTGCACGTCTGTCACCCAGACGGCAATAAAACCAGCAGAAGACAATTAAAAAGCAATAAATGTACCTCGTGACATTTCTATGTTTTAGTGGCATATTTAGATCGATCGACCACAAAATACAGGCTGATCACAATGTATCTGCATTATTCCATATGTTGCATAAGTAAGGAATAATTAGCATGTATTCCATTTCTCTGTCTGTCCCTTGGTTGTGTAGATATTTTCCGTAAAATGGTTTATTAACATGTTGAATTCTCGCAGAAGCTAGGATGGGTCTGTAAGCCCAATTCTCGACCCTCTGATTCTAAGACAACTATAATGACTGGTATTAAGATAGCAGGCTGTGATGTGTATAGAAACAATAAGTTGGGTAAAGCTATAATAAGTCGCTGTTACAATATCAAGGCGGCAAAGGTCATTCCATAATATTCTGTTCCTGTACCAGCGAACATCACAAAAAAGCTCACTGTTCCATGTGAAAAGTGGAACGAACAGTTGTCCCGACAAAACCTACGGTACACACTTACATGCATACATAAGGCCGCTGCCATAATGCCAAAGAAGTAGTCCACATTAGAATAACAGTTCATCATCGACGGAAGCAGCAGTCGCTAGAAGAACGCATTACTGCATAAGACAAACCACTTAGTTCAGCAATCAGTCACCGACAAAGTCTCTCTGAGCATGCAGTTCACAACATAAACCACCACGGACAAATGAAAAAGCATTTCACATTATATCCACAGCTCACAGTATCGCAATAAGCTTAGTAGCTGAGCCATAGAACTATGTACTAAAAGTCCAAAATGAGGGAAATATGTTAAGTAAACCGTAGCCAGAAGCAAAAACACGACAAGGCCTTTACGGATCATCCGCCTACCAACATATTGAATCGTAAGAAGTTTAAATGAAACCATAAGCAGGTTCAAGGAATCATTAAAATGTTAAAGGAACCGTTACAATGTTAAAGGATCCGTAAGCTGGGAAAAGGAACTGTAAGCTGGGTAAATTAACTACAACCTGGGTAAAGGAACCACAAGGTATGTAAAGGCACTACAAGCTGCGTAAAGGAACCACAAGCTATATAAAGGAACCGCAAGCTATATAAAGGAACCACAAGCTATATAAAGGAACCGCAAGCTACATTAAGAAAATGTGTGTAAAAATACAGGAGGCTACATAGCTGTATACAATATTTAATGTGTAAAGAGACTGCGTGGAGGAATACTGTCAACATAATTGATCTAGAACACCAAGGACCATGATCTGTGAAGATGTATACACTTACGACTGATGGCAGGGCACATAATGATGATGAAAGACTCAGCAGATGTGTATAGGGACAACCAGCAGGCTGTGTGTGTAAAGGAAATCTAATACCTGTTGCGTAAAGAGATTTGCCAATCAGCCCTATTGTGAAAAGAGACAGCAAAAAATAGTGCATATAGTGAGAAAGAAGCTCAGGCTGCTGCATGTACAGAAACACAGAATGCCACTAAATTGCCCATAAAGAGGCAAAGAAAGTGCCTCATTGTGTGTAATAAAGACAAAGAAGGTCGCAAAACCTTGTAAAGGCATTGCAAACTTCACTAATCTGAATGTGTAAAGACAAGAAAGGCCAATAATCTGCTTATGTACGTAAATAAGTAGACAAGCTGTGTGCATGTAAAAAAAGTTAAGTCATTCGATTGTATGTGTAAAGAGAGACAAAACCAAAACGCTGTTTGTTATGTATGATGAGACAGAAGACTACTAAGTTGTATGTAAACAGATAAAAAAAATACCACTAAATTGTAAAAAGACAAAACAACTAATGAAATCTTGTATATATATGTAATTACAAACATCACTACACTGTGTATAAAGAGACAAACCCACTAAGATGTCTGTAAAGGGACAAAGAATATAATGTTGTTATAATATAAAACCATTGCTCTACTCGTGTATAAAATGTAAGATTTGTGTTTAGAGAAATAAAACCATTGAGTTACCTGTTAATAAAATGTAAGACGTGTGTGAATAGAGAAAAATACAACCAGTATATACCTATGTACACCTATGTGTATTTTTTTTTCACTAGCTTATTTTGAACTCACATGTAGTGCATACACGCTACTTTTAGTAGCACTGGACTGAATTTTGCATGTGGATTAGCTGTTCCTAATACCAGTGTCCCTCACCATCAGGCAAACCCACTCCAATTTCAGAGGCACTTGTAATTTACGTCCCCAAGTCAAGGACAAGAAGTCAACATTTTAGTCCAACTAACCGTGTAGGAGTTAAATCCCCTACCTCAGCATCAGCACACCAGATGTTTGAAAACAAGCACTCCTATCTATTCGGCCTTGCTGACCTCTCCTGGTGTATAAAATGTCAGATTTGTGAATAGAGAAATATTAAACCATTGCGTTACCTTTGTGTATTAAGAGACATAAGATCACAAAGTTATGTAAAAGATACAAAGAAACCTACAAAACTTCGGTGTCAAGCAACAAGACTACTAAAAGTAAAATTGCATAGAAAACTACAAAACCACCAATAAAAACGGATTGACTGCCAGGCCCTGTAAAGGACAATCATGAAGTGCTGTTAGAGAGAAAAGCGAAAATACTGATCGGAAATTAACCATTGCATCTAAAAAGAATTCTATCCCAGTCCATTGGTGTCGGTCCAGGTGTATGAAGACCTGACTAATGAGGACACCTTTAGTAGAGGTGTCTAGCTGGCTAGTGTCCCGGTACACTTTGTTCCTGCAGCGTGGATTTTGTCTGTCGTCACTTGGAGGTGACAGGTTCGAATTCCATTTGGGTAAATACAGCTGTCTGTTATATTGTCTAGTGTGTCCTCTCGCAGTTGAAGTGGCAGAGAGGGGAAAAGCGCTCTAGTTCTTAAACTTCCGGTGCACTGTGGTTCATCGTCCCTACGCCGGTCACTTGGCCTTAATGTTGGCTTCTCGTTCAGACAGCAATGGCAAACTACTGAACGTAAAATTGTCTAGTATATCACTTGGGGTTGATGATAACGTTCGTCCTCTATCTCTAATATTTCTGTGTTAAAGAGACAGACCCACAAAACTGTAGAGACGGATGACTTCGAAGTTCCATTACAGAAGACCACAAAACTAAACAGAACGACTGCCAGTCTCTCTCTCTCTCTCTCTCTCTCTCTCTCTCTCTCTCTCTCTCTCTCTCTCTCTCTCTCTCTCTCTCTCTCTCTCTCTCTCTCTCTCTCTCTCTCTCTCTCTCTCTCTCTCTGTAAACAGAAACCTACTAAGCTGTATGTAAAGGGGCAAATAAAACTAAGATGTGAGTAAACAAGGTCTTTGAGCTGTACATGTGTGTGTCAAGAGACAAGACCACTGTGCTGCCGTGTGTAAGGTCAAGACTACAGAACATGAGATGTAATGCGGCGGTACGCGCGCGTGTAGCATAGTCCAGTCACAATATGCAGAAACACAGGGGTCTAGCGTAAACCATCAGCTGTTGCCGACACGCTAACAGCCACGTCTGCTCAACTTGGAAACAGAGCACATAAACAAGGCCTTAGAATTCACCAGCTGGCGCTTGGAGGCAGCATGTTAAAAGTACACACACAACTAACTAGCAAGCATGTATTGCCTTCTACCGCCGTTATCAGTACTATAGAAGAAGGGCGCCACAAGCGACAGTCCAGCAATGGTGGTACTGTAACAACACTGACATATTTGCTTCCTATGTGCGTGACCATGTGTTTCAAATTCGATTTCTACAATTGTAGATGCGATACTGAAGTCAGATAACTTGACGTAGATTTACTAGCCCCAACACGCCTGTATTACTGGGACTGCATTCATCGTAGTTTCTCCAACATTGGTGATCAGTGGTTCTCAAACTGAAGACCGCAGAACCCTGTCTCGCGGTTTTGGGGTTCCGATTAAAAATTTTTAAAAACATTCAAACATTAGCGGCAAATTTTATAATAAAGTGCGTGTATAGGATAATTCTAATGTACTGTTCTGGGAGATAACTCAAAATTCATGTGAATCAAGAGGTGAGGACAACCGCTGGCGACGGATAGAACCCATTGAGAATACCTATCTTAACACCTGTCATTATAGTTGTCTTAGAATTGGGCTTACAGACCCATCCTAGCTTCTGCGAGAATTCAACATGTAAATAAACCATTTTACGGAAAATACCTACACAACCAAGGGACAGAGAGAAATGTTCCTTGTCTGGAACCTGCAGCTTGATTGAAATAGTGGGCTACCTAAAATCTCACGGAGAAGAGAGAATGTGGGATACCTACAATTTCACGGAAAAGAGAGTGTCGGATACCTAAAATCTCACAGAGGAAGAGAATGTAGGATACCTAAAATCTCACGAAGAAGAAAGTGTAGGATACTTAAAATCTCGCGGAGAAGAATGTGGGATACCTAAAATCGCACGTAGAAGACTGGGTGATACTTAACATCTCACGCTAGCATCAAGGAGGAGTGGTTACACAGTTATCTGATTCCCTTGCCGAAGCCTGACAAAGACCACAAAAAAATTCAGGGATATCGAATTATAACCATGCAGAATTCAATAGGCAAGCTGCTGGAGAAGGTAATTGCCAGGAAAATATCAAGCCAGCTAGAGAGGCAAGGTGTTTTCCCACCTACCCTGGGTGGGTACCGTCCAAAAAGAGAAACCTGGACCAATGCAGCAGTCTTTGCCCATGATGTCTATGAAGGTTTCCACTTAGGCATTGACACCTTTGCTGCAGCGATTGATCTTGAGGACGCATACAACAGAGTACCATTGGATTTTTTAATGCTTCAGCTTCTTGAACTAAAAGTAAGTCCATTCCTCCTTAGTTGGATCGCTGCAGCCCTCTTCCAACGGAAAGTAGTTTTTAGATGTGGCAGTTGGACTTCGGAACCAACAACAATATATCCTGGCCTACCACAGGGATCACCATTATCTCCGGTACTGTTCAACGCCTACACAGTGAGAATCACCAGTGAGCAGATCACTGGACCTGGCAGGACATTGTCATATGCCGATGATGTTTTAGTGTATCGTCAGGGTAAGGATAGAGAGCAGGTTGCTGTGGAACTACAAACCGAACTCAAACGCATAAGTACTTGGTGTGATGAAGCTGGGGCAATGGTCAACCCAACAAAGGCAACAGTGACTTGGTTCTCGTTGTATAATCATATTGTCAACACTCCAACACCAACTGTAATGCTGTGTTCATAGACGGTGGAAAGAACGCAGGCAATGAATTACCTGGAGATACGGTTTGATCGAAGCCTTGCTTATAATGAGCACATAGACCAGGTGATAACAAAGGCCAAGCGGGGTTTGGCTGCGATGCGGGTGATGGCGGCAGCAAACTGTGAGCAGCGACATCTATGTCTTCTGTACGAGGGGCTGGTCATGTCTGTTTTGGAGTATGCAATGGCAATCCTGACTCTCAGCCGTAAGCAGATAGAAAGGATGGAAAGGATACAGAATGAAGCTATGCGCATTATTCTTGGATGTACAAGAGATACAGCATGCAGGGCGATGCGCTACCTTCTTTTTTTCCAACCATTGAAGAGAGAATACAAGTTTGCAGGGCACGCGCCTACCTCAGAGTTAACGCAAACACACAACATCCACTGCATAGTGAAATTACGAAGGTGAAGGGCAGCAGGTTAAAAAGAGGACGGTCGTGGATGGGTCAAGCCGAAGACATTCTTCAACAGGTGTGTTCACTTGAGGACTTAGAACCTGGTGAGGAATGGGTGCAAGTGCCAACAGATTTCTGCACATCCTTTTCAGTTTGCATCCAACTAGATAGAAAATGCAGACAAGAAAATCCGGCTGCTGTGGAGGCTGAAGTACAAGCGTTGATTTTCGAGAATTCGCTACACGGTGATGCGGTCATCTACACAGATGGGTCGGTCGTCCGACATGTGAGAAGCTCATGGGCCTTTACAGCTCGGGCCGGAGGGAGAATTGTGAAGGAGGACTCTGGTGCTTTCACTGAAACCACAAGTAGCCTGACTATGGAAGTCATGGCAGTAAGTAAAGCAATAACATGGCTCGAGACACAGACATTCACTAGGGCATGTTTCCTTAGCGACTCAATGAACATGATCAAGAGGGTAGAGGAGGGGTCGATCCGAAGAGAATGGTTGCCGCCTCTGGGGCGGTCTCGGCTGACAAAGATTAGTTTCATCTTCGTGCCAGGACATGCGGGGGTCCAAGGAAATGAGCGGGCTGACAAGCTCGCAGGTGACGCTACTGTGGAGGGCGGACGCGCCATGGACCAGGCTGACATTCTGAATGCTCTACGAGAAGTAAGACTCTTGCATGAATCAAGTGATGACTGTGAATCTACAACCATGGCCAGACTGCGAAAACAGCAAATTAAAAGAGGGGTGGCCAAACAAGAACACTACGCAGGAAGCCAAAGAAGATTGATAAACCAACACAGAACTGGCGTCGTTAGCCTCTACACGCTGTGGGATTTGCTGAGGAGGGGATCCTAGCACTTATGGACTGAATGGTTCGATATGCAATGAGGATGATCTGTCGACTAACTAACTAACAAACATCTCACGGAGAAGAAAGTGTGGGATACCTAAAATCTCACGAAGAAGAGTGGGTGGGATACCTAAAATCTCAGAGTGAAGAGAATGTGAGGGGCAACACTGGCCCGGATCTCAGTGGTTGTCAAGACCTTTGTTAATTTGGGTTATTACTTCTGTCTTCTATTACCTCGTTGCCACCGGGACGGTGCCCGGACGCTGACTTCCTATCAGATTACTACGGACAAACCGATCACTACCTGACAATAAGATAACACTCCTAAGACAGGTAACTTTAATCACGATTCAGAATCTAGGCCAGTGTTTCCCAACCTTTTTTCTGCTATGCTCCACCTAAGCCTTTCTAAAATTATTACCCCCCCCCCCCCCCCCCAACATATGCATCATTTGTAATATTCAAAAATTGAAATGTTCACTAAAGAAACTTGAATTTTTTGTAGAAGGGCTCACGGTTCCCAGAGGGACCAGAGCCGCCCCCTTCCCCCCCCCCACCAGGCCCCGCGTCCCTGTGTGTCGGTTGTGTTGGGTGAATTTTTTTTTTTTTTTTTTTTTTTTTTGGTTTGGTGGTTACCCCAGACAAGCTGGTTACCCCGCCTCCCCCTTTTTTGTGTGGACCCTTAGTCTCACTGTGAGCTATTGCCCACAGTGGTCCACCAGGCCCACATCTAAGGTGAAGATATGTGATGGGTTTTTATTTGATCATCCCGGCCCCCTACCAGACCAGGCGCACTACTGGGGGGAGAGCAGCAAATGCACCCGATCGATAGCCAAAGGACCGATAGGTTTTAGGAAGAAATCACTAGGAAATTATTGAGCAAACACAGTAAGTAAATTTTCAAAACATATAATGGAGAACTGAAATTCAAGTACAAAATAATTTTAATGAAAGATGTTTCTATATTATTTTAATTATTAATAATTATTTAAATGTAGTGAGATCCTTGCGCTTGAATGCTTGCTGCAAAGAGATTTTATGTCAGGTTCCAATTTAGTTAACTTCAGTCTCAAGTCTCCCCGTTTTGTTATATTCAGCCGATTTCTTCCATTTTCGAATTGCCCCCCTTAACAATCGAATTGCCCCCCTGTGGGGCGTGGGCCCCACGTTGGGAAACACTGCTCTAGACAGTTACGTACTAAACAAACAGACAGAACATTGAGTATGGTGAGAGTCGTCTGAAGAACAGTTTCTTCATCCCATCAGCTTCTTGTCAGTCTTATGGAGTGTAAGTGATGTAGACACAGGCGGTAGAATATCGTTCACCTGATCCTCCTGGGACTCCAGGAACTTCTCTTGACTTGAGCCTAGGAAAATAAAGTTCTTTCGGCCACACGGCTGCTTCTTCTACCAGACTTGAATCGATGGCCCAGTGTTCTTCGATCAGTTGATTGGAGGGGACCCTTCTCCTCAACGGCACATCAAGCAAGACAGGCGACACCGGAAAACATCAAGGATGAATGTTTCGTGGAGGACTTTTGTGGTGACATTCTTGTGGCGGCATTGTGCACTGTGTGCCTGAGCAGGCTGTTGTTTGTCGAGACTCCTGTCTTTTCCACTTTTCACATGCGGCAGTGAGGAACATTTAATGTGATATTCACTGGCACAGGAACGGAGTATAATGGGGACGACCCGTTGCTGTGATGTTGGAACCGCGACTGAACTGAACTGAACTTAAAATCTCACGGAGAAGAAAGTGTAGGATACTTAAAATCTCACGGAAAAGAGAGAGTGTGGGATATCTAAAATCTCACGGAGAAGAGTGGGTCGGATACCTAAAAATCTCACGGAGAAGAGAGAGTGTGAGATACCTACAATTTCACGGAGAAGAGAGAATGTGGGATACCTAAAATCTCACGGAGAAGAGAGAGTGTGGGATACCTAAAATCTCACGAAAAAGAAAGTGTGGCATGCCTAAAATCTCACGGAGAAGAAAGTGTGGTATGCCTAAAATCTCACGGAGAAGAGAGAGTGTGGGACACCTAAAATCTCACGGAGAAGAGAGAGTGTGGGATACCTAAAATCTCACAGAGAAGAGTGGGTGGATACCTAAAATCTCACGGAGAAGAATGGGTGGGATACCTAAAATCTCACGGAGAAGAGTGGGTCGGATACCTAAAATCTCACGGAGAAGAGAGAGTGTGGGATACCTAAAATCTCACGGAGAAGAAAGTGTGGTATGCCTAAAATCTCACGGAGAAGAGAGAGTGTGGGACACCTAAAATCTCACGGAGAAGAGAGAGTGTGGGATACCTAAAATCTCACAGAGAAGAGTGGGTGGATACCTAAAATCTCACGGAGAAGAATGGGTGGGATACCTAAAATCTCACGGAGAAGAGTGGGTCGGATACCTAAAATCTCACGGAGAAGAGAGAGTGTGGGATACCTAAAATCTCACGGAGAAGAGAGAGTGTGGGATACCTAAAATCTCACGGAGAAGAGAGTGTGTGGGATACCTAAAATCTCACGGAGAAGAGTGGGTGAGATACCTAAAATCTCATGGAGAAGAGTGGGTCGGATACCTAAAATCTCACGAAGAAGAGTGGATGGGACATCTTAAATCTCACGGAGAAGAGAAAAGAACAAATGAATGATATGAGGACAACATGGAAGAAGCTGCAGTAGATAGCAAAAGATATGACAGGACGGCTTGGCGTGAGTTGATTGGGAACCTATACCCAAATTGTGGATAAAAGGCAAAAAAAGATGACAATGTTTACTAAAACAAGCCACAATTAAATCAAGTGTGTAGTTTCGAAGAAAAAAATTCCCATCATCATCTTTCAGTCGAACTAAAGATGTGATTTCATTTGAATAAACGCGGAGAGTGAAAATATATTTTGATGGTCGTGTGCATGTGTTTGTGTGAGCGCGCAAGCGTGTGTGTACGCGCAAAGAACCTGAGAAGGGTGGGAATGTCCTCACAACTTAGTTAACAATATGTATATTATGTCTTTGCGATTGAACACACCAGCATTCTTGTATTGACACGCAATGAAACGGTTACACAAATTTTGTAATGAACATTTCCTCTGAATTTAGTTAGGGTGTTGGCCATAAAATAAAGCTGTGGATGGAAGATTGCCAATCTCGGCTCAACCCCAGCCCGTCCGTATGTTCTACACTGAATCATGACATGGTTACATAGCCTCCACATATGTGAAGTTCCGGTACCGGTCTTACCCACCCCGCGGGTTTCTGCGCGTGGTGGTAGCAGAGTTCTGTAAGGCAGTCCCCGTGGAGTTGGTACTTAGGCACCGGGTCGGGAGTAACGTCTCTGCAGTAACCTCACTCCGAAAATGCGAGCCCTTAACAGATGACTTGAATGTCTATGGATCGGACTTTTAACCGTTACAGCTCCAGTCTTCCAGAAGATTGTCAACCAACCAACCGCAATCAATATTTACAGCAATCAACAACATTTAGCGTAATCAACCATATTTACCGTAATCAACAATATTTACATGCCAAAAAATATAACAGGATTAAAACCCTGGGCTGTAACTCTCTTGCACAGAAAGTCATAGTAGCAGGCCAATGGAATAAATAACGATAACAAAATCATGGAACTTTCACGTGGGTCAGATTTAAACACCTCGTAGAACAAATATGTTGCCAGATTACTTTAGTAAGCTCAGACTAAACGTAAACAGTATGCCATTTTCACTCGGACACACGAACAGCCAGACACACAAGGTGCGTTGTTTGGGATAGAAAGTCTCCTGTGGTGGGTCCGATTATGTGCATGTATGCGATAAACATGTGCATGCGAGTCTCTAGCGATGAGATAAGGAGACAGAGAGAGTAGGTAGGTAGGTAGGTAGGTAGGTAGCTAGGTAGGTAGGTTAGCTGCATATCCTTTACTGGTTGTAGCAGTCAACCCCAGCATTTTTTGGCTGTTCATGATTCCTGGGCAAGTTTACGTTCAGTAGTTTGCCATTGATTTCCGAACGACCCATACCATTTCATAAAAAGACCACCGTAAGACGTAAGGTGGTCTGCTGCCAAATCGTCCGTAACATCTTCTCCACGGTAGGTAGGTAGAGGTAATTTACTCGACCATGTGTTACAGAAGATAAAGTGAAATACATATTATTACTGGCACTTGAACAAGACATTCTAAGGCATGCTATGAGAAGTAAGGAGGTTTGGGCAGGTCGTGACAAATATGGAAGACATAAGACGACAGAGGGGAAGGGGGGGGGGGGGGATACTAGCAGTGTTGGTATCACGACAAAATGTCAGTCGTGGAAGTGATCAACGGAAAACAGTTACGTAGGCATGGAAAATGACATAATTATCCAAATAAAGGTTTTGAGTGGCTTTGTCGTTTCTAAATAATGGAATCACGTGGATTTCGGATTGCTTGGATACACTGAGTAGTCAAACACGTGTCTGGTAGCTTGACGTTGGGGCAGGAAGAGGCGGAGAGAAAAGAAGCTGATTATTCCACGTCACAATGACATAACATAGGAGTAGTATGTTTGACATCCCTTAGGCGTATGACACCCCTGTGTCAGTAATTACTTAAGGTACCATGACTTTGCAATAACAGCAGGGAGAAATGTGTACTTCATACACTATTACGCGAGGTGCACTGTGCTGAACTTGAAACGCAGTTACAAGAAGTGGCAGATTTAATTGCAACAGAAAAATTATAATTGCAATAGAAAAATAGATTTACTTGCAACAGAAAATCAAGAAACGATAGATATAATTGCAACAGAAAATCAAACAAAGGTCTTAGAATGAATAGCAGAAGTAATGGTAATTACAAATAAATAAGTAAACACCTTCCCAGCAACATCACATTGAATGTAACCAGTCTGAAACAACTCAACGAATTGAAGTATTCGGATACTTTAATAACAGCAGATGGAAGATGCATTAAAGGAGCTAAATGTAGAATAGTGCAGAGAAACGCTCACGAGATGAATATGCTCGGCAACACACCTTTGTCAATCACGGTGAGAAGATAAAAGAGTTAATAGCTATGTTGATCCACTCCAATGTACAGAAGCGAATTATGGACAAATAACAGACTAGTGAGGAATTATGTACACACTGCAGATGACAACACCACGGATGGGTAAAAATCACAATAAGGAAATGTTAATAGAATGTAATTCATAAAGAGAACTGGCTATTCGCAAGATATCCACATTCTTGGGGTACGTTATCTGTAGGGGAAAACTGGAGTATCGTTAAAAATTGGAGGAAAGAGAGAAAGCGGTTGGGGGGCGCAGACGGCAGGAAAAGTCCGACAGAAGATGCTAGGCAGTTTGACATCTTGGCATGGAGGAACAAGGTATCAGAAATGGTTGACAGTGCACAAGACAGAGTTGAGTTGAGTTAAGTTAAGAACTGACATCACTGCACTCAGGACATTCCCATACGTGCTCCGTCCCCTCGTTCAACAGCCAGCGAAGAGTCACACTACTAATCGTTCCAACCGCTATCTGATTAAAAGTTCTGGTCTTCCCTCTCAGTTTTGAGATTCTTCCAGAACCCCTGCCGATCCCCCGCAATCTCATTCTTTCCACATATGGGTTCTCAATCTGTTCCTCCGCCTTCTTCACCTGGTCCCATAAGCGCACGACCACCTCCCCCTTGTCCATAGGCAATCTGCCATCAAGAGGTGCATTCCCTGCTAGCCTATCAGCCTGTTCATTCCCCCGCACCCACGCATGGCCAGGGCAAAATATCCATACAATTCTCATAATCCGTTACCTCTGAAGCGACAAATGCCATTCCACACGAAACATTCCTTTCTCCACCTTACTAAGCATACTCTGCGACAGACATCACTAACGCCATGGACTACGTATGGTACAACTTGGGACACACTGACTTCAACTCAAAACTACAAGGGGATCGATTTGTTGCAGATCCCGTATCTCAAAAGGATGTAAATTATCTAAACTACAGGATGTAAACGTTACAACCTACAGGATGCCATTATTTATACGGGCAAACACTTGCACGCATCCCTTATAATCAAATATTTTAAACACAAAAATGGGCGGGCTGTGATCAGATAGTAACGCCCTCTTCTACTTCTTGGTTCATCTTTTGAGAAGACAGCGTCACACCTAATTAAGCACCTCAGAGGTCAGCGTGCCCGACACTGGTATGCATCTGTGTACGGTTGCCTTCCTCTAAACCAGGGGGTCACCAAACTACGGCCCGCGACGTCAATTCATCAGGCCCACCGACGGCACTAGAATTTGCTTGATAAAACGTATGGAATACGAGACGTTGTGATACCATTTAAATTTAGACATTATGTTTAGAATGCTAGGAGATCTTCACACTTGCAGAGACGACCTGGGTGCTATGTGCCTTAAATTTACTATTTTCAATTATAAATTATTGTATCTAGATTTTCTTGTTTATTGTAATGTTTGCGTATTTCACGCCATCCCAAGACCTTCCCCGGCTCGTGGTAGCTCCGCCTCGCTCTGACGTTGCCATGGTTTTCATGGCAACACACATACAAACACGCATCTTTCCCTCCCTCAGATACGTCCGGCTGTCAACACAGGTCCGACATGCCAGAAATATTTACTTTTTTTTTTTTTGCCTGTCATCCATTTTATAGGTATGTGACAAGCATTTCTTTATTTGACAGTGATAGATAAGTGAACTATAAGTGTGAATAGAGGCAATAAAGTAGCAAACATAGCATAATAATGCCATAAAAGTGTCGTGTTACTACGAAAAATTCCCCGGTCAAGGTGTTAATCGAGCTGGTCTCTAGGCCAGTGTTTTTCAACATTTCTGCTGGAACAGATCCTTACACAAATATTTACGTAGCTCAAAGAACTATATGCGATGATCCAAGTGTCTGTCCTACTTTCTGTAATAAACCAGATGGGCAGAAATGTTGCATTTAAACGATTTCGATCTGTTTCGGCAGACCCCTGGCTGCCACTCGAGGAACAGTTGTTGAAAAACACTGCTCTAGACTGTTTATTTAGACAGGCCCTTTTTATATATTTTGCAAACCTTATTATGTGATATACTCAATTACCAAAGGTGCCTATAAACTTTGTATGTACCTTTGGTGTGCCGTAGCTTCATCAGTGACCCCTGGTCCTCTACTATTCTTGTGTTTTAATAGGATTTCAATTATGTTTCTAATTTAATGTCTTCTTCATTTTCAGATCCCGTTTACTTCACCCTTCATTATCGCTACTAAGAAAAGAAAAGTGGACGCCGAGTTTCGCGTTTTCAATTAAGAATGGGGAGTAAAGTACTTCTTTGTGGAAATAAAGGACCAGAAAACCAGTTGCGTAATATGAAGCGAAAGTGTTGCCGTTTTGAAATAGTACAATCTTCGGCATCACTATGAAATAAAACATCTATCAACATATTCAAAGTTTTCTGGAAAGTTACGCTCTGAGAAATATGAATCCATGAAACATGGTTTATAAACACAAAGAAACCTCTACACGAGAAAGTTTGCTAAAAATTAATCTGTCACTCGTACAAATTGCAAAATAATACAAAAGATGACAGAACGAGGAAAGGTCTTTAAGATAACGGAAGAGTTGGCATCCGTTTGCAGCATGCATGAACAACAACTGGAAAAGACATTTTTGTAAAAGTGCAAACAATTTTGCAAGACCATAACCTTCAGTGGAATCAGCTTCGAGGTATTAGTTGATGGAGGCAAAAACATGACTGGAGTGAGGAAGGGTCTGGTGGGGCAGATCTTGACTCAGTTGGAATATTTGCAAATTCCGGGCACTCTGTTCATACACTGAATCATACATCAGCAAGCACTCTGTTGGAAAGACTTGGCTATTTCGTGTGTACTGTAACCAGTCGTTTCTGCTGTGAACTTTATTAGGGGACATGCACTCAATCACTGTCAGTTTCAGGCTTTTCTTTGAGAAATTGGTTCTGAAATAAGTGACTCGTCTTATCCCACATCAGTGAGGAGGCTCAGCTGCGGTAAAGTATTGTTTTGTTTTTACAAGCTCCGAAACTAAGTAGATGTTTTCCTCACTGAAAAAGATAGAGCTGATCCACAGCTGTCAGATCCTACCTTGCATTGATTTTTTGGTCTACATCACATCTCACATGAACGAACTGAATTAGAAACTACAGAATCATCAAACAATTTCGGTGAAAGCTATCACTGTGTGAAGCACAACTGGAAGGAGAAAATGTTTCTCATTGTCACTGTTTCAAAGAGTTCTGCGCTGAAATCGAAAGGAAAAAAAAAAAAGAAAAGAAAAAACTATTCGTAACTTGAAGAAGCATTTTTTGCAGAGATTTTCAGATTTTGACAGAATTGAGAGTAGCATTCTTAAGTTCCAAAATCCGTTTCATTGTAACCTTGATGTGCCAGTTGAATTACAGTTGGAGCTCACAGATTTTAAAGCAAATGAATTGCTGATAGAGAAGCACAGAGAAGGAAAACTTGTTGAATTTTACTGCTGCTTACCTGATGTTGAGTTTCCGAAACTGAAGAAATTTGCCGCTGGTATGGCTTCAGTATTTGGAACAACTTATGTCTGTGAGCAAACATTTTTAGAAATGACGTATGTGAAGTCAACACATCGAACCAGATTGACTGATGAACATTTGAAAGCAATTCTCTTGATTGGATGCAGCAATTCCAAACCAAACATTGATAATATCTTGAAAGTCAAACGTCAGTTTCACAAATCTCACTGATCTATTTTGCTGCTTAGTTTGTGAGATTCGAATATGTGCATACTAGGTATGATGTAACTATCTTTTTGCTAAAGTCGCCTTCTTTAATAACTTTTTTTAGTAAATAAATATATTGGTTATATATATATATATATATATATATATATATATATATATATATATATATATATGTGTGTGTGTGCGTGCGTGCGTGCGTGCGTGCGTGCGTGCGTGCGTGCGTGTGTGTGTGGGTTTTTTTTTTTTTGCACGCAACTTATCGATGATTAACATGGAATGCTAAACTTAGTTTTTCGTCTTTTTACCCAGACCTTTCGTTCTGGCTTGCAAGTATTGTAGAGAATTATTATGCGGCCTGCGCTAGTTATTTTGTCAGTTATCCGGCCCGCTATGGGGAAAAAAATTGTGGTGACTCCTGCTCTAGACTGATTGCGCCCTAAGTAACGGGTTTTATCTACTCTTGGTTAGGTTGCCTTCCATTAGACGAGTGGTTCTCAACCGGTGGGGAATGCCCCTCCCCATTCCACCGCTATTACTCGCTCTTCTGAAAATCGTTTTATAATGCAAGTAAATCCTGCAAATCCTGTTTTATGTAGATATCTAGACTTGATCAAGTATGTGTTATTAAATTTAGCTTCCATTTTTACGTATACTGTGCAAGGGTTGGGGGGGGGAAATTTATAGGGAGGAAATACGAAGGGGGTGGGGGAATAACATTCTGAACATATGGTGAAGGGGTGAATGGGCCAAAAAAGGTTGAGAACTACTGTTCTAGACTGAGTGCACGTAAAGTAACGCGGCTTTACAGCCTAATGTTTGCGACTTCCAACTGCCATGAGACTTTCTCAACTTGCACACGAGACCTGCTTTCGTCGGCCTCCATGGTGGCTAGGCATCCGATCTCATTACCCAAGAATCAGGCGTGATAATTAGCTACCAATGGTTCTTGGAAATATTCGCAGTTCTATGCCGAGATCGAACCCGATACTTTCTGAGGCCGAAATATCGCTTTTTTTTTTTTTTTAAAGCCATTGGTGTCTAATGATACCACGTTCTGCTGTCCTGGAAGTGTGATGTCTATATAGCCTTCTCGGATAAGTGCAAACATCAAGAGATCTCGTGCGCAAGATGTGCATGTTAAAAACCTACAGCGGTTGGATATCGCAAAGCGTGTCGCATAAAGGTCGCTGCCCTGGCAAACTGTAGGAGAGAAAACCTACCAGGGGTAAATGGAACCAGTTTTAAATTTATTCGGCATTCGACAGAAATTCGGACTCCCCAAATGGCCACTTCCGTATATGTTATGTACAAGGTAATTTACCTAGCCTGTCTGACAGAAGTGACTTGTTATTTTTCATGTTTATTTTCTGTTTCTCTCTTCAGCATCTGTCGAGAGACCTCTGCACTTGAAAGAGTTAATAGGGGCCGAAATAAGCAACCAGCGTTGGCGTAAAAGTTATGACAATGTGTTGACAATGACATGAGCGCGGCCGGACAAGGGTGTGATGTCAGCTCTGTATGCTCAATAAGCAAGGAAAACACTAGTCACCTGTTCCTTCGTGCACTCTGGGGGTCTAAAAGATTGGAGGGTCCTAGCACGCCACCTACCCACAGGGAGTTCCTGCTACGGAGGTTGTTTCTTATAGTCTTATAGACTAGTTACCCTACAATAGACGAACACAAATGGAGTAATGACCCTGGTGTAGAACTGTGTGTAGTAGACTTTGCCTTAAGAGAGTTCAAGTGTCACACACTTCACTTAACTGGGCCCAGTTTTGTTTTTTACCCCTTCTACTTCAGGCGAGGGAAAGGGATGCGAGAAGTCATATAGTTACAGCGACCGTCTTTGACTCAGGAAGACTAAGTATAATTAGAAATCACGTTATGTTATATTATGATCGACATTTCGGCACATTGAGTATTCTCATGCGTGCTCATCTCTCTGATGCAGCGGCAATGTCAAAGTATCTTTTCTGTTTCCACAAAGAATTGGTTTTAATGTCTCCGCTCTCGTCCTCGAAGTCAACACTGGCGTGCTTGGCCAATTCGTGTAATCGAACTAGCATCATTAGAGACGCGTCGCTATCGGCAAGCTCAGTCCGTACTGTATCGACGATATCGGCTCTGCCCATGCTTCTTCCTGCGTTTATTGGTGCAATAGTTGCTAGCTGGTCCGCACTTCCATTGCTTTTTACACAGGTATATATCATATGTGGACTATTACAAAATATGGAACTAGAGGATAATACACTCTTCCAGACCCTGGGGACCGACGCCCAGCCTTTTAGAACGAAGGCAGAAAAAGTAGGATGCCTGATGTGAACAGCTGTTGGAAATCTAAATGACTAGATGGAACAGATCGCTACGGAGGCAAAATACTACAACGAAAAACACTCCCCATGAATAAAGAAAAAGACAAAGGAAATGTGTATAGCGTGTGGTACTAATATATATACACGTCTGGATACTCGTACATCCATCCATCCATCCATCCATCCATCCATCATGTGCCATGCCGGTAAGAGTGGGCGGTCATGTTTTGCCATCTCACTCGATCTCCAGAGTCGTGGATCAGCTCCGTGTTTCTGTCTCGACCATGCCACAAGGCCAAGCCATCCAGGTACTTGCTTCTAGGTCTTCCCCTTGGTCTGTTCCCTTCGATCTTACCAGCTGTCACCAAGTTCTCCAATTCATTTCTTCTCATAACATGAAAACCGGAAAATGTTTCCGGTTCTAGGTCAAGATGGCGAGACGTGTTTCTTTATAGCTCGGCTTAAAACGGTTGATCGGCGGTCCGACAAACCACCATCGTAAAACTTCTCGTTGTTTCAGAACCAGATTTCTGGCTCTAAATGTTATGTTGCTTCGCTGAAATTTGTTGCAGCAAACACACAAAACTTAAAATCTTCAACTCTTGTGTGATTCCAGTGTTAACGTATGGATGTGAAAGTTGGAAATCAACGGTAGCTTTAGATAAAAAAAAAATTAGACAATTTTGAGAACAAATGTCTTAGAAGACTTCTAAACATCCACTGGACAGACTTCAGAACCAATTCGCAAATAAGACAAGAGACTAAGCAAGATACAGTATCCAATTTCATAAGAAGACGCCGTTTGAACTACATCGGCCATGTACTCAGAATGGACAAGTCAAGACTCCCCTACCAAGCCCTCATATGGTCACCAGTAGGGAAAAGAAAACGGGGAAGACCAAGAGAGACCCTGCGTAGAACCATCATTAGAGAAGGCTCATTCAATGGCCAAGTAAATATCCAAGATCTACAACGGGTAGCAGCGAACCGCCAAGCATGGAGAGACAGGACTTCTGCCCTATGCGCCGCCTTAGGCTCAAGAGGAAAGACTAACTAACTAACATAACATGCCCAAAAAATTCTGACTGTTTGCGTCTAATGTCTCTAATCAGTTTACGATCTTCATTTGTTTCTTGGGTGGAGTCTCTGTGGCGAAGTGGTCAAGCCGTTTGACGTTTGACTCGTGAGCCGAAGGTTGTGGGTTCGATTCCGGGCCGCGTCCTTCGGTTTACGAGTTAAATGTTTCGGAGACTCCCATGGGTCGTCGCTAAAAGCTACGGAGTTCGTGCTTTGTGCGACGCTTTCCGTACTGCGGAAAGAGACTGAGCCATATGGGATAAAAACCCGGTGCAATGAAGTCAACCCTGTCGACTTTTAAGCGACTTTTTAAGCTATTTGTTTCTTGAATGACTTGTTCATTGGTCTTTCTGGCTGTCTGGATACTCGCCAGTGGTACGGAATTCGTGCACTTTGTCGTGGATCAGTTCTGCATTCTTGTCTCCATTATGTTATGTGGCCTAGCCATCTATTTATCTCTCAGCCTTCCACTGGGTCTTTTCTCCTCAATCTTGCCAGTTGTCACTAAGTTTTCTAGTTTATTCTCATAACGTGCCCAAACAATCTTGACTGTCTACGTCTAAGTTCTCAAATCAATTTACGGTTTTTATTTTTTTTTCAGGACTTGCTCATTGGTATTTCTGTCTGTCCACTGTGTTCTGGCATTTTCCCCAGAAACCACATTTCCACTGCCACTAGATGTTTTTTTTTTTTTTTTCAGTTCGCCTACTCTCCATGTTTCACATCCACACGGATGAATTTACGAAAACATTTTCTAGGCATCTGTAAAGAAGGTAGTTTGTCATTTCTTTTCTTCTTGGCATTGACCATACAGTATTGTTTTTATTATCAGAGACATTAACGTGGACATCTGAGTGCAAAGAGGCACAAGAAGTATACAAGGTTACGGCATGGAGTGATGGGAAGAGCAGATCCCTTCTTGCGAATTTGTAACAAAAGTGCAGCTACACCCTAAACAATTAGGTAGCGATACCTAGCTGTGCCGGCTGTACGCCGGCAGAGTGCGTAACCTCACACCGCACGTTATTAACTCCTAAAAAAGTATAATATATAAAGGTCAGAGAATGTACGTAAGTATTTCACCAACTGTGTGGGTGTTGAGTTTGGTGAGTACGACAGGAAACAAGACCACGTGGCTAGTGTTGGCTTGCAGGAGGCGCTACTGTTATGTTTAGTAACACTAATGTTCCCGTTGAGGTTAACAAGCGTGCTCAGACTGTTTATAGCCTGTAGCGCAAATACTTTTTGCTCAACGTACAAGTAGATTATTTAAAGACGAAACTTACGCCATTATCAAATAAAGACCCGTTCACAGTGTTACTGGTGATAGCAAACGAAGCAGAACATTTTCTCAAGGCACTTAAATAGTTTTACAAGGGTTTTTAAGAGCAATAGTATTGACTTTTATTGCACTGGGTTTTATGCAATATGGCTCCGTCTCTTTTCGCAGAGCAGCTGTCGCGAGAGCTGGAGGTCCCGGGTTCAAGCCCCGGTGAGGACCGGGATTTTTTCGCGTGGACTTCTAGTAATACAATTTCCCCTGGTCTCTGGGTAGTGAGATCGGACGACCTTGCAATATTGTTGCGCACGTAAAAGATCCCTTGGCAGTTGGGAATCGAAAAAAGAGTAGCCTAACGGAGCTGCAAGAGTAAAATTTCGAGTTAAAAATCTACCTAAAGTATTTCAGGATCCTCGCCGGTGCTACGGAGTTCGTGCACTGAGCTGAGTTTCTCCAAACTCAGGTTTGAGTTAGGAGAAGAACGGAGCACTTATGAGTCACACCCGTGTGCCGTGATGCTGATCCATCGACTAAACTAACTAAACTAACTAACTAAGCGTCGAACTCCGCAGCTCCAACGACGACCCCCAGAAGTCTCCGAGAAAATTGCACTCGTGATCCGAACGACGTAGACCAGAACTGAACCCACAACCTTTGGAGCATGAGCCAGGCGGCGTAACCACTAAGCCATGGACACTCCCTAGCACTTAAGAGAATAACATTTAAGCTTCAAACACCTTCAGTCCTCAGTCTCCGGGATAAATATATTTACAGTCAGCAAGTAGATGTCAGCACTGCCGAATGGATAAGAATGCATGTTCTTAAACATCCGGTGCGCTGATGCCGAGGTAAGGGGTTCAACCACTACACCGGCCAATTGGACTAAAATGTTGATCTCTCGTCCTTGACTTGAAGACGTAAATTACAAGTCCTCTGAAGTCGGAGTGGATTCACCTGATGGCGAGGGACACTGTGCATAGGAAAAGCTAATCCACACGCAAAATTCAGTCCAGCACTACTAGAAGTACTGTGTATTGACTACGCTTGAGTTCAAAATGAGCTAGCGTAAAAAAAAATAAAAATAAAAATAGCAAATAAGTCAACATTGAGGTTGCTGACATCTCCACAACGTCTTCAAATGAAGCAATGTGTAGGACTATCTGTTCCCCCGATGAAGCAGTATACAGGACTATGTTTGCAGCAGTGGCGTTTCAGTCTGTTATAACTTAGATCAAAATTCAATAACGACATTCGTTATGACCACAAGCAGCACTATAAGGGACGTTTGGCAGTAACAGTTTCACTGCTATCGCTTCAGTCTCAAATTACGTCCACGCTAAGTGATTCATTGAGCAGAATCTGGAAAAATCTAAGCGGGTTCAGTCCGTAGGCATTGGATCTCAGTTACTACATAGGTCAACAATTCGTATTTACTTTATTCTTTATATCAAAACGTAGGCATATGAGTAATCTGAGTACTGAACGGGAAATCTAAGCACTGAACGGGAAATCTGAGCACTGAACGGGAAATCTGAGCACTGAACGGGAAATCTGAGTACTGAACGGGAAATCTGAGTTCTGAACGGGAAAACAGGCTGGCTGACTGGATCAACCAATGGATAAGCCAAAGGTTAAGAAAGGAACCTTTTCCACGCACTGCGGGGGAGGGGGAGGGATGCTTATTGGGTGGATGTCGATAGCCCAAATGTCTACAGATCACTCGGCACTCTATGGGTTACATAAGTATCACGCCGGCTACCTTTACTTCCAAGGACAACGCCGGCTCCTTTTACTTTCAAGGACATTTCCTGATACCTTTTTTAGAGTAGGTCGATCTGTGAACCCTGGTCAATTTGAGAAAATCCGCCTAATGGAGATTCGAATACACGACCACTGGTACGAGCACTGCGCTACCGCGGCTCCCCAACCAATAGATAAAGCCAGGGGCGTCACTAGGGGGGTGCGGGCCGTACCGGGTGACACCATCAAGGGGTGACACCAAAATAAAAAAAAATTGCAAATTTGACAAAGCAGACATAGCAAAATAACAAAAATTTAACTTTGTCCGAGTTTATCGAAGTTCTTTATTTATGTTTTACCTGAAGTATTGAAGTTATATTGTTCAATTTGTTTTCTTTCTTATGTCCTTATTAACTTTTTGACTTATTTTGCGATTATATATGGTACAGGAACACTCGGAAGAAGACCATGGTGAAAGTCTAGAGGGGTGACACCAACCCCAGTGACGCCACTGGATAAAGCCCACGCTAACCCATAGGTACACCCATAGAATGTTTAGCCAAAATGAAGGCACTAAGTTAAACAACATCCATAATTAAAATGCAAAAGTTCGAACTGAAGATCGGAGTTGGTCATAAAATAGCAGTACACCCAACGCAATAGTGGGCTCGTAAATCAACACCGCACTGTGACATTGAGGTGCTTATTGCACACCGATGGACTTAGCGGGGGGGATATCGGGGCACTTGTGTACATATCCGGTATGTAACCACAACGATAAACAGCGCGGAACTGAAATAACAATAATAATAATAATAACCACTGGTGTTATTTCGCTGTCACGATGATGCTTTTAATAATGGTCGGGCACTAATGTACAACTTCCTTCTTCCTTGACAGGGGTCTGATGTGTTATATCTGTTGGCAAAGCTTCAACATCCCTGTCTGTTGGCTTTAAAATTTAGACCAAGAATTGGTACACTGAAGAGAACAGGGGATACTGCGAACAGTAAATGATAGCTTTGTGAGCAGTGACAATTCTTGATAATCTTCTCGATCACGGCTGTTAGAGAGTTTAGTATTGAAGTAGTCCGATGAAAGAAAGAAGGGTGGATAAGGTGTTTGGACGTAACATGGAAAATCAGCATCTAAACCTTTGTCTTCTGCTAGAAGAGAGTTGGCGTCAATGGAGTTGTCCTGAGTGCAGTGACGTCGATTCAAATTCTATTCGAGACATTCTACCTCGAACAGACGACAGTGACGCAGCCTGATTCCAGGCTCTACAACTAAAACCTAGAGTAGGTTTTTAGCTGTAATCAGGTGACACTGACGCAAGCAGTCAAGCTATAGGTGGCTAACTGCGTGCGTCTATTTTGCTGTATCATATGTCTCAATTCAGGGTTGATACCCCTGAAATTCACTCACTCTGTGCCCATCTAATACATCATACGTTGATGTGATGAGTTATTACTTATAGGACACCAACCTCTTACGGATTACTTTAGTATTTCTTTGCTATTTCGATGTTAAATTACTGTCAACCATTCTATCCTAATTAATTTTAGTGCAGACAACAGAACAACCAGTCTCAGTTGTTACTTTAACCCACCCAGTGCAATAGTTACTTTTCTGAGCAGAATATTTGGGCACAGAAGAGATAACCGTGAATACCGTGATAAACCGGAGCATACACATCTACGAAGGTCATATAACTGTGTTATTTACAAGCCAGACATCGACGTTTCCAAGGTAGAACGACCTATTTCCGTTGACGGTCGGTTCCTTGTGAGGTGCCTCGCTGGTCATAGTTTGGTTAACCACGGTAGTGTACGCAGCTATGATAGAATAAAACACTACTGTACCTACACTTTTACTGACAAGTATCTTATGCAATAAGTCACTATCACTGAAAGAGTATTGACGTTTGATATACAACCTATTATGTTGTAAAGCAGTGAATTATGGTACGTGAACGAGAAAATTAAGAACTTGGAGGCAACTGGGGTGTTTCTGGGATATATGTTGGGAACACTTGACTGTCAGAGTAATTAACAACAGTGCCCGGTAAAGGCTAGTGAAAGTAGAATTGAATATATAAGTATCAGCAGGAGAAATGTTCTTTGGTCGTGTAGTGAAAAGAGAGGTTTTGGCAAACATCGTGAAAGATCAGAGATAGAAGAGGCAGGTGTATACAACAGTGATGCTGTTCGGGCTGAGACAGTGACATGAATGAATATACAGAATTGATCCGAACACCAGGGATCGAGATCTGTAGAAATGAATGAAAGTATACGCTGGTTGGCAGGACATACGATGACCACATTCCTTTGCAGAAAATGAAGCATAAACATGAGAGAGGGGGAGAGAGGGAGAGAGAGAGAACGAACGAACGAATTATTTTCAAAGGATTAAGAACTGGGCACGCAGGCCATCTGACACTCTGCCCTTCCTATCTCTCTGATCTCATGCATTATTTCATTCATACATCACTTAAGCTAATCTTAGACAACAATGACACCAGAACAACACGCATTAAAACGCATGGAAAATGTGCAATAATCAATCATACATGACTGACTAAAACTAATTTTTGACATGACAATTATAATTACCTAAGGTGGGTGTAACGTACCACAGTTGGGGAAATATTTATTATACTAGTTTTAGATTATTATTTTTGATTTGTGTGTGTGTGTGTGTGTGTGTGTGTGAGAGAGAGAGAGAGAGAGAGAGAGAGAGAGAGAGAGAGAGAGAGAGAGGAGTATAAACAGGACAGACAGACAGACAGACAGACAGACAGACAGACAGACAGACAGACAGACAGACAGACAGACAGACAGACAGACAGACAGACAGACAGACAGACAGACAGACAGACAGACAGACATTGTTATCATACGAGCGAAGCCTAAGTAAAATCCGATACACCGGCAGACTCATGTACAAAGCAAGGTATCTGTTACAAGATAGAAAACTCACTTCCCACAATGCTTAACGACAAACAATGACCTGACGATAGTCCCGCTAGTTTTCTCCAGTCTGCTGCTAATGGATACACAAATGACAAAAACCAGCTATATCCAAACTAATTGAATGACGAACGAGAAATGTAAACGTCCTGTTTATAAAATGCAAAATTCTGCCTCGCCAAAGCTAAACAATAGCATACCTGAGAATGGCCACGTTAGTATGAAAACCTGGCAGTAGAAATGGCAAGTGGACTGACGGACGACTGATCGTGAAGATAGCTAACATACACGTTTATGTGACAGATTGGCGGCTGTTGCTAGCGGTTGTGAATAAGACAGCTAGCTCTCCTCCAGTCGTGGAACGCCGCATGTTGACTGAAGGTGGGAGAGGAGAGGTGAAACATTCGTCGCCTAGCACGTGATCAACGACAGCTCTCGGTTAATTCCGTAGTAACTGTAATTAGGATGCTAGCCAGGCCTGAATATTGATCGAAATCTGGGGCAAAATATGGGAACAGCTTGCTCCAGCGTTTGCCAATGTGTTACGTACTTCTGTTTGACAATAGCATACGTAATTTGTTTCTAATTATTATGTCCCTTTTGCCCGTTGACTTTTCTTTGTTTAATGGTTAAGGGCAAAAGCTTTTGTAAATAAAACGGTTCCTTTTCGTATTAGGATTGATCCCACGGTTCACACCAGGTGTTCCTAATGTTGCTTCCCCATTCGTCATGAAGCGCACGTTGGTTGGGATGTGTGGGTTTGCGGCGAAGCTATGACTTTCCATGAGTCCGGACATGAGACTGCGTTTTTAGACCGGGAATATCTCTATATATCTCCTTGGTCGTATTTCATTGAAACAAAAACAATCAAATGCAGAGGTCCTAGAAAAACTGGGAATGAAGAGAGGGTTGATGAAAGAAATAAAGAGGAGACAAGTGAAATATTTTGGCCACGTTAAAAGACATGATCATCATCAAGTGCCCTGCCAGCTGGCGTAGGCGTTCATGGCTCTCCACAGATCTCGGTCTTTGGTTTTCTGGATCAACTCTGCTGCTGATATTCCTCCGTGCCACCGTCTCAATCCATCCAGCATTATTTCTCTTGGTCTGCCTCTGCCTCTCTTCCCCTCGATCTTTCCAGTTGTCACGATGTTCTCCAATGCTTCTCTTCTCATTACATGACCAAAGAAAGTTGTTTGTCTCTTTCTTATTGTTGTATACAGTGTTCTAGTTTCATTAGCCTGTTTCAGGCAGTCGTCGTTAGTTTTTCTGGCAGTCCAAGGAATTCTCAACATTCGTCTCAGGAACTACATCTCTGTTGCTTCTAATTTCTTCTTAATTTGTTCATTTACATTCCAAGATTCACTGCCATACAGCAAAACTGGTTCTACATAGCATTTCAGCACTCTCTTTCTTACATTCATCGATAGCGACTTATTGCACAAGATACTCTTCATTTTCTGAAATGCAGCCTTTGCCTGCCCTATTCTGCTCTTAATCTCTGTTGTACATCTTCCATCTGATGTTATAAATGTCCCTAGGTACCTAAAATTATCCACTTGGTTAAGAATTTTTCCTTCTATTTCTATGTCACATTTTGGTGTCACCATTTTCTTTGGTATCGCCATTGTTACTGTTTTCTTGATATTCAAGGAGAGTCCTTTCCTTGCACTCTCTGTTACTACAGTGTCCAACAATTGTTGTAGGTCTGTTGATTTATCTGCCACCAATACTGTGTCATCTGCACACATGATACTCTTATAAAAACCATACTGGAAGGCAAGATTGAGGGCAAGCGAGCAAGAGGAAGACAACGATACAATCGGGAGGATAACATCAAGAGATGGACGAACATCAGCCTGACAAAATGTACAGTCAAGGCGAGAGACAGATAGTGTTTGAAATCCACTGCAGCCAACCTTCATTGCGAAGACGGCACCTGATTGACTGATTGATCTCATATCTCTCGACATTAGGCCGACTGAGTGATGCAACATGTCTCCTGAACCATTACTTAGAGGTGGCGCAGGATGGCAGTCGGTTATTATTTCCTGTCCGTTTTCAAATATATCTCTTCAAAGTGAAATATTTATGGCTCTTTTACACAGACATGTTCCAAATGTTTCATGTCCATTCGTCCTGAAATAGGGTTGGTTGGGCTGTGCAGGTCGCAGCTACCAAAGTCGTTTCTCTGCTAAATCATCTTTCGTATATCGCATTCTACTCCTACAAGTTGCAAAGTGTTTGTTGCAAAACACAATTTGCTTTTTATTTCTATCTTTTTCTCTTTCATCCTCCCCTCCTCCTCATCCTTTTATTTGTTCCTGTTATGGAGAACTACTTTATAGGCAGTATTTGGGTGTGCTGCGTGCGAGGATGTGCTTCTCAGTGCCAGGTTACGGAGAACTTTCCGGTTAGTCTTTGTAGAAGCTGAGTAAAAGGCGGTATCTTTCATGGCAAATTTATTATCGTTCTGGGCGGGCAGTCTTTGATGAAGCTATAAGATTCTCGTTGCATATGTTAGCACTAGTCCATGGTATCCTGCTCTGCTTCCGTTTTACCTAAATACCATTCTGATCTGAGGTAGTCTTGTTACACTGCAACCATGTGGCTCGTGCGACTGCTGACCTTGCACGTATTCTTAGTAACTACAATATGCAAGTTGTTTCAATGCCCACTTTCCTTCCTTACTGTCAATGTCTAATTCTGGTACAGGATGCATAATGGTGCGACTAAAACCACGCCTTCTAACCTCAGACTTTAATCGGTATCTATTTTCAAGTTAAAATTTTCCGTTCAGAGGATCCGTTTTGCACTTCTAATTGTGTGGCGTGGTTTCTTGCGTCCATGAGACGGGTTGAGGCGATTCATGTGTGCTCACAGGAAGCTGTGTTCTGTGCGTGGTCTAAATATGAGGAATTGTTTCTGACGCAGAAATTGTGAAATCTGGTCATTTCATTGCGAACTACACTGTGTGAGACACCGTTTCGCATACTGTTATTTTTACTGTCATTCTGGCTTCATTATATGAGATGGTACCCTAAACTGATTACAGAACCGAGTCGTTGGCAGATCAGATTTTGTTGGGCACCATATACTGAGGGGGGAAACGATTACATTATCCAACCAAACTATGATGCCAATCATCTATAAGTTGGTCAATGGTAATATGTTACATACATTACAGGCCAAGTGTTAAATTCAATCTTTTCTGCCTATTCTCTCCCAATGGAGACCCTTAACCAAGTCACAACAAGCCCCTTGAAGGCTTGTTCATGATAACACGATAAGCCAGCTAGTCTCATACCAACACTCCTTAGTGGTCTCAACGACATGCATTTCAGGCTACAGTGTTACTCTATGCGTCCCTTATGGCCCATGATAATGCGGCAGTCTGGAATTGTTCTTGTGTAAATAGTGACCACATTAACAGACTAATACCATCGTTTGGACGTGCTTACTTGACTCCACTCGCAGTTGAAGGGACGGGTGCAGAGGAAGACAGTCATCAAATTACGAAAGCTATACATGAAATTATGATCATTTGACACCTTGACACATGCTGACATGCGATTCTCTTTGCGTTTACTTTTCTAATTCCCGGACTATCACAACCCAATGTCTGACGTCATGTTCTCCCAAAACTGTTTGCGCTTTCATATTAGTTCGCTTTGTATGACGGTGGCCCACATTTTCTTCGGGTTCCTGTTTGTTCAGCATGTGTCTTACGCAACACGCGAGTCGTCTTAAGCTTTGACACACAGCATACGGGTCTAAGCGGAGCGTTTGTCGTCCCAGTCATACTAATAAAATGATCCATGTTCTTTGCAAGACTTTGCGATCAACCTCAGGTTGATTTTCTCGTTAATTTTAAGTTCAGCAGTTTGCCCATGCTTTCTGAACGCGACTTCAACATAATAAGTCCAACTGACCAGTGTGTGGATTTAACCCACCAGTCCTCCGTCAGCGCACAAAATGTTTAAGCAGGAGCGTGTGCGAAATTAACCCACTACCAGCGACAGCGTACAGGGAGTTTAAACACAAGTGCGATAAACCTCTCGGCCACGCTGACATCTCCCTTACTGCACTAGACGTTGCTTATGCCATTGTGTGTTGCCCAACTGTGTAAGCTTTCCGCATACACCTTCCCGTCTGCCAGTGTCTTTCTTGTCTAGTTTATTTTTCCCTCCACATCAAGATATTTTCCCTTCTTTATTTCACGTCCCCTGTTGATATGCCCCATAAACTGTGTCTATCTTTTCCTTCTGGTTTTCGTGGGTGATACATAACACCTGCAGCTCTCAATGCCGCAACGCTTGTTTTCTCCTGTCCATGACATTTGCAACATTCTTCGTAATAACCAAATCCCCGCTGCTTATTTTCTTCAGAGATAGAGGATATCAACCCATGGTTCCATGGATAGAAATTAATGCCAACAAGCTGGCCAAGGCTGGAGGAAACCTTCAGCAGACCTGTCCATCCCAGAGCTATAGGGATGGCATAGGCGCTACTAAAACAATCTATGAGAATACTTTACAATTTGGAAGGTGGTGGTGGTGGGGTTGGGGGGGGGGGAGGGGTAACTTAAAGACCAGAACACGACAGCATAAAAGAGATTGGCAGAAACACACAGATCAAAATCTTCAGACTCTGAACAGAACGGGGCATTGTGGATTCAGGACACACCTCTACGAATGGGTCTCACCGACTCTGCTTCTTGTGGATGTGGAGCTCCAAGCAAACTCCAAGCATGCCCTACAAGACTGCCCTTACTTCGAGCAACTGAGGGAGGAAATCAGGCCATCTGGAACGTCCCTGCCAGACACATTCTGGAGACCCGTACAGTCCTTAAGCGGCAGTCCTGTTTGCGGCTCGTGCTGGAATAGACTGATAGCAAATTTTGTTTAACAGCCTGCGATGATTCCTGTATTGATACAGCACTGCCAAATTGGGATTTACATCTGTGCACCCTGGCAAAAGTCTATGTTTGATAGGACAAAATAATGGAGCGAGAAAAACGGTCTGATGGAGCTCATAAACCTGGAAGGAAATCCATCTATGTGAAGGACACCGAATGCCAAACAAACAGCCACAGCTTTGTCGAAGTTAATGTAAGAACAAAGGCTAGGGTAACAAAGCCAAAAGAAAGTGTGGGCAGACAAAGGTTACAAGCCCCGGAAGGCAATCTGCCTATGGGAAAAGGGATTCAGAAAAGAAACTTCAACAGTAGAAATCAGAAGATATTGGTCTAAGTGGCTCGGGTCTAGAAAGCGAAAATCTACGCACTACAATAGATGCTATGTCACCACGCATAGCAAACAATCGCAGAAGAAGAATTACTTGCGAAATATACGTAGTCACATAAACAGCTGAAATGAACAAGGAACAGAGAAAAATAAAAATCTAAGAATGTGTCGAAGAGAAATGTGCAACTGCCGAAGCAATGAGCAAGCAACAAGTTACATCAGATAACCCATGCCAAACATTCGGGCTTGCCCATAAAGTGTCAGAATCGGGAATCTGCTAAAAGCCAAGGGGAGAAAGGTTAATCTGAGTGTACGTACCAGACTTCATATTAAGGACATCATTATTGTAAACCTATTGAAACGGCTTGTGTCAGATGTCAGCAGCCGTGCAAGCGGAGTCAGTAACCCTGTCATGTGTAAAAACATTTTATGTACTGGGTACATCTCTGGCGATAAGAGCGGCCATTCACATGGGTATTATTTTAAAGATCTGTTTATCAGTGTACGTTTATGTAACTATAAAAACTATGCGCAGTGGAGCGTACAATTGTGTGCGCGTATATTACGGTGTAGTCATATTCATACTAAGGGTCGCACCGGTGTCCCATTTCTATATACGGCCACGATGTGGCGTGTTCAAAGAAGTAAACGCAATCTTATAGAAATGATATTTATTTGCGGAAATTAAGTTTGAAATGTTCTGATTTGTTGAGTTGCCTAGTCACATTGTACGTCCACTCGGTAGTTCTACTTTCGGTGCATTCTTAATTTAGAGTCAAGTCAGTCAATAACTATCTCCACATTGAAGGATATAACTGATCAACACTGTCTCTCACTTTGGTTGTCCACTGACAGACAGGAGGAGTTCGCTCATCTCTTGAAGTTATCTTCCGACAAGTATTCTACATCTTGCTCGTCTGCCTTCAACTGTTTCCCCCATATGTTTTTTTAATTATTATTATTTATTTCAATATGGTCCAAACTATTTTACTTGTCACTTTGGTAATGCTTACATAGGCTCTCATAATTGTCGGCATTTTACTTGTCACTTTGGTAATGCTTACATAGGCTCTCATAATTGTCGGCATTTTACTTGTCACTTTGGTAATGCTTACATAGGCTCTCATAACTGTAGGCATTTTACTTGTCACTTTGGTAATGCTTACATAGGCTCTCATAACTGTCGGCATTTTACTTGTCACTTTGGTAATGCTTACATAGGCTCTCATAATTGTCGGCATTTTACTTGTCACTTTGGTAATGCTTACATAGGCTCTCATAACTGTAGGCATTTTACTTGTCACTTTGGTAATGCTTACATAGGCTCTCATAATTGTCGGCATTTTACTTGTCACTTTGGTATTGCTTACATAGGCTCTCACGATTGTCGGCATTTTACTTGTCAATTTGGTAATGCTTACATAGGTTCTCATAACTGTCGGCTTTTAAAGGCTGTTTTTGTATTTCCATTACATGGAGGTCGGCAGGGCCGAATGGATAAGACCGATCGTTCTTAAACATCCGATGTGCTACACTGGTCAGTTGCAATAAAATGTTGACTTCTTGTCCTTGTCTTGGGGATGCAAATTAGAAGTACCGCTGGAGTTGGAGTGGATTCACCTGATGGTGAGGAACACTGGTAAACATCAGTCCAGTGTACTTCAAGTAGTAGCAATTGTAAGGACCACGCTCGAGCTCAAAGCGAGCGAGCGTTAAACACATAATCCCATTAAATGCGACATCTTCTCCTGTATATCCACATTTCAAGGGCCTAATTGTCTTTTTTTTCTAATTGTTCTAATTGTTTTTATTTTTGTTAACACTTTTAATATCCGTTGCATGTCGACTAGTTCATGCCTGGGCAAACAGGCTAAAAAAACATCTGATGGCTGTGGAAATGTGGTCTCTGAGGAAAATGCAAAGAATACCATGGACAGACATAAAAGCCAATGACCAAGGCGTAGACAGTCACACTTGTTTGACCACGTTATGAGAAGAAATAAATTGGAGAACTTGGTGGCAACTGGCAAGATCGAGGGGAAGAGAACAAGGGGAAGGCAGAGAAGTAAATACCTGGATAGCTTGGCCACGTGGTATGGTCGAGACAGAAACACTGAGCTGATTCAACACTCTGGAGATCGAGTGACATGACCGCTCAAGCTTATCGGCATGGCAACATGATGATGATGATTACATGTCAGATAGGCGTGGAAATAGGACATTTAAATGCCCAGGTATAACGAGAACGATATGTCGTTAATATGAATTCAGTTAGTATATTATTTGCAATATTAACATCATTTTATTGTTTTATTTTATTTCATTCTTATAGCCCATTCTGTGTGGCGTTGATGATCATGTTTAACTGGCATTACATATTTCACATTTTACTATTTCTATTTATTTCTTTGGAATCGATTTGAATTAATACGTAGGTTGCCGTGGTAGAGTAGTGGCTATACTCTGCCGGTCTATTGATCAAGGGTTCGAATTCGTATGGGGCTGGATGTCTAACACCCTGGCTTCCTGGTCAAGCCAGCATAAAATGGGCACCCAGATATGTCTAGAGAAGAAAAGGCGTCATGGAGTCTTTGCAGCTTTTGGGGTGGGGTGAGCTGTACAGGAGGAAACCGTGAGCATCCGTAGGTTTGTAGTACACGGAGCTCGTGAGGCCTGTAGGGTTTAATTTGACAGCTCATCCCACCATAAAAAGATGCAAAGATTCCATCCCATACTCCCAGCTACTCCGCCTTCGTCGTATCTGTCAGGATGATAATGACTTCCTCGAGAAAGCCCATGAAATGCTTGACTTTTTCCGCAGACGGTCCTACCCAGGTAACGTCTTGTCCACAGCTTTCTGTCGCATAATCCAAGTCTCGCGGGAAATGTCCCTTGTCAAACAAACACGACCTCCTAACAATGAACCTAAGCTTATCCTCACCTTCCATCCACATGCCTATGCCATCAAGCACATTTTCCTCCGACACTAGTCTATCCTGGAATCCGATCCAACCACTCGTGAGGTATTGTCCAATGGCCCTAGGGTAATTTTCCGCCGAAACCAGAGCCTCAGAGACCACCTTGTGCATAGTCGCCTCTCCACGGTCACTTCATCTGCGGGCACATTCAAATGCCATCGTAAGAATTGTCTGACATGCCCATACGTTGTTCAGACACCGGTGATTACATTCCCCCTAGGCACATTCTCCTTGAAAGATTCTTTTACTTGCACATCCCCCAATCTGATATGTCATCATCTGCAAACGATGTGACATGAAATGCATTGGTCAAATTGGCAGACGCCTTGCTGACCGTTTTAAAGAACACCTCAGACACATTACTCAGGGCGCTGACAAACCTGTCCCCAACCATTTTACTTCCTCCAACCATAATGGAGTCGACGATGTATGTGTCACTGCATTGAAACCCTGCTTCTCTAACAGCTCCATTCGGCTCAAAATTGAATGCCAATTAATAAACTCTCTGGGATGCATCTATCCAGCAGGTATCAATGCTGTTGTGGAAACCACTGTATAACTGTGCCATCTTCTCTAACTGTCTACACCAGTGTTTCCCAACCTTTTTTGTGCTATGCCCCACCTAAGCCTTTCTAAAAGTCTTATTCCCCCCCCCCCCCCAACATATGCATCATTTTTAATATTCAAAAATTTAAATGTTTACTAAAGTTTAAGGGCTCACGGTTCCCAGAGGGGCCAGGGCCGCGCCCCCCCCCCCCCCCTCTCCAGGTCCCGCGTCCCTGTGTGTCAGGTCGGTTGTGTTGGGTGAATTTTTTTTTTTTTTTTTGGTTTGGCGGTTACCCCAGACAAGCTGGTTTCCCCGCCTCCCCCTTTTTTTGTGTGGACCCTTAGTCTCACTGTGAGCTATTGCCCACAGTGGTCCACCAGGCCCACATCTAAGGTGAAGATATGTGATGGGTTTTTATTTGATCATCCCGACCCCCGACCAGACCAGCCGCAATACTGGGGGGAGAGCAGCAAATGCACCCGATCCTAGCCAAAGGACCGATAGGTTTTAGGAAGAAATCACTAGGAAATTATTGAGCAAACGCAGTAAGTAAATTTTCAAAACATATAATGGAGAACTGAAATTCAAGTACAAAATAATTTTAATGAAAGCTTTTTCTATATTATTTTAATTATTAGTAATTATTTAAATTTAGTGAGATCCTTACGCTTGATGCTTGCTGCAAAGAGATTTTATGTCAGGTTCCAATTTAGTTAACTTCAGTCTCAAGTCTCCACGTTTTGTTATATCCAGCCGATTTCTTCCATTTTCGAATTGCCCCCCTTAACAATCGAATTGCCCCCTTGTGGGGCTTGGGCCCCACGTTGGGAAACACTGGTCTACACTGTCTATCACTATGATGCCCCCCCCCCCTATATATATATATGCATAACTAACTGTCTCCACACCCGTGTATTTTCATATCAGACTGTTCGCATATTTTTTGGCGACCTAAATCCTATCTGGCAAACTACTATACTTAAACTCTGCAGCCAAAGAGTGCCTTCGTTACTTGCAAATCCGCCTTTTCTGCTCCCGCATGGAAACAGTGTAGTGGTGCTTTTTGCTTTTTGTTGTTGTTGTTTTGTTTTTTTGTTTTTTATTTCGTTGTTTATCTATCTGTGTTGTCCTGTCCTTGACAAAGATTCTGAGAATCGAAACGTCGGCCGTCCTGTGTGTCATAGTGTACGCTTTTGTGTGTATCTTATTGTATTATTCATGTTATATATTTATTGTTTACTTCTGATTTTGGATTTTCACCTGTATTCCGGTATACGATGGATCTCCTTGTAAGTTATGTGCAACGTGTTTGTGTTTAGTACGTTTCTTCTCGCAGGAGCTTAATATACCTATTTGTTTCCAATTCATATTATTATATCCTGCTGCAGCCGCTGCTTTTTCTTCTTTTCTGTATGATCTATTGGCAGAGCAGATGAAAGGCACCAGAAGGCGTACGGCTTTGTGGTAGACAATCTAATAAAATATTTTGTACAATTATTCTTGGATGTACAAGAGATACAGCATGCAGGACGATGCGCTACCTTCTTGATTTTCTAACCATTAAGACAGAATACAAATTTGCTGAGCACGTGCCTACCTCAGAGTTAATGCAAACACACATCATCCACTGCATAGTGAAATCATGAAGGTGGAGGGCAGCAGGTTAAAAAGAGGAAAGTCGTGGATGGGTCCAGCCGAAGACATTCTTCAACAGGTGTGTTCACTTGAGGACTTAGAACCTGACGAGGAGTGGGTGCAAGTGCCAACAGATTTCTATACGTCCTTTTCTGTTTGCATCCAACAAGACAGAAAATGCAGACAAGAAAATTCGGCTGTTGTGGAGGAGGGAGTACAAGCGTTGATTTTCGAGAATTCGTTAGAAGGTGATGCTGTCATTTACACAGATGGGTCGGTCGTCCGACATGTGAGAAACTCATGGGCCTTTACGGCTCAGGCCGGAGGGAGAATTGTGAAGGAGGACTCTGGTGCTTTTGTTGAGACCACACGTAGCCTGACTATGGAAGTCATGGCAGTAAGTAAAGCAATAACATGGCTCGAGACACAGACATTCACTAGGGCATGTTTCCTTAGCGACTCAATGAGCATGCTCAAGAGAATAGAGATGGGGTGGATCCGAAGAGAGTAGTTGCTGTTCCTGGAGTGGTCTCGGATAGCAAATATTAGTTTCATCTTCGTGCCAGGGCATGCGGGAGTACAAGGAAATAAGCGGGCTGACAGGTTCGCAGGTAAGACTACTGTGGAGGGCGGACGCGTCATGGACCAGGCTGACATTCTGAATACTCTACGACAGTGGTTCTCAACCGGTGGGGAATCCCCCCCCCCCCGGGGGGAATTTTAGGGTTTCCAGGGGGGGGGGGGGAGAGAATGAAGACCATTTCAAGATCGCGTTAATACAAGAACCGATTACTTGATACTGTTTTTCCCTTCATACTTTACAGTTATGTACGTCTCATCCTTCTAAAATTCATTTTATAAAGTAAGTAGACCCACAAATCATGTTTTATGTGGATGTCTAGACTTGTTTTAGTATATGCTATTAAATCTACCTTCCATTTTTACGTATACTGTGTAGGAGGGGTGGGGGGATTTTTAGATAGGAAATATGAAAGGGGGGAATGACGTTCTGAAAATACGGTGAAGGGGGGCACGGGCCAAAAGAGGTTGAGAACCACTGCTCTACGAGAAGTAAGACTTTTGCGAGAACCAAGTAATGACTGTGAATCTACAACCATGGTCAGACTGCGAGAACAGAAAATTAAAAGAGGTGTGGCCAAACAATAACACTACGCAGGAAGCCAAAGAAGATTGATAAACCAACACAGAACTGGTGTCGTTAGCCGCTACACGCTGCGGGATTTGCTGAGGAGGGGATCTGAGCACTTATAGACTGAATGTTTCGATGTGCAATGAGGATGATCTGTCGACTAACTAACTAATCTTATAATATGAGTGCTAGAGGATTTTCGGAATATTGGTGGGGGGAGGGGAGAGAGAGAGAGAGAGAGAGAGAGAGAGAGAGAGAGAGAGAGAGAGAGAGAGAGAGAGAGAGAGAGAGAGAGAAAGAGAGAGAGAGAAAGATAAAGGGAGAAAGAGAGAGAGAGAGAGAGAGAGAGAGAGAGAGAGAGAGAGAGAGAGAGAGAGAGAGAGAGAGAGAGAGAGAGAGTGACTGGCCACCATACCACACAATCTCGAGGTCTATAATATGTGACCGCCTAGCACTTCGAACACCAACAGCGGTACCTGACATGGAACAACCTATGAGAATTACCCAGGGCTCACAGAAAGAAGTATGTGTGAAAACATTCAATTTACACCAGCAGGAATCCGTTTTCAAACTTCTAATGACAAGGATGTATCCCATAAGATGTCCATTTAGTAAAACTGCCAACTGTTCTTTCTTCCTATGTATATATTTCATTAAGTGTCTCAAACTTTCCAAACATTTGGACCACTGATGGATATATCTTGAAAATCATCAACTGTATCCCATTTAAGTCAATACACCACTGCTTCGTGGTGTGGTGTAGCATCTGCTTAGCGCTCCGAGAGTCGTGGGTTTCGTTTTTGGACCCCATCATTCGTTCACGAGTGCAGTTTTTTGTTGTTCTTCAGAGACCCCTGGAGTTCACGCTGGAACTATAAGTTCGTGCTCTGTGTGACGCTCTCAGCAGGCCACCATGCGGAACGATACCGAACCTGACTGGATACACTAGGTACAATTAATCAGATTCTCTTGTCTTTAAACCCCTGTAAACATTAAATACCGCTTCTAAGCGGAGATATTTAATGAAATACTGGCAAGCAAATCCAAAACAAAAGAACTTTTCTGGCGAGCGAAATCCAAGACAAAAGAACTTTTATGTTTTTATATAGTCGTTCTGAGGGTATGGAACTTAAAAATGTGTATGAATGGCAGTGAGGCTGAAAAAGACCTCATTCCACGGCGACCACGACATTGTCAGCCTAACTTCCTAACCGTTACATCAAAGCGCCCGTTAAAGAAAATATAAGTTAGTTGCATATCCTTTTACAGACGTAGCAGTCAACCTCAGCATTTTTTGGCTGTTCGTGATTCCTGGGCAAGTTTACGTTCAGTAAGACTATAAGGCTGGTCTAAATTCGCCAACAGCTCCATTCATCACCTTTCAGTCTGCACGTTACAGGCAATGGATATTAATCGTGATGGAGATTGAGGTGTCTACTACATGTTATCAAAACGGTTAAGATACACGGAATTATTACAAACAAGTACGTTAATAATATCAGAAGACAAACTACAAACAAACTGTAGCGACTGGTAGCATTAACGGGAAAAAGAGATAAAGGATGGCAGCCTCAGAAGATTCTCAACAGTATGTGCTCATGACCTGCATCGAAATCGGCATACGAACTGAGACATTCTGATAGACAGTGAGGCTATGGAGTGGCAAGATCGGTTAACAAGGATTTGATAGACTTGGGGTATCTACTTCGTGTGTAGTTGACAACAGAAGTGGACAACACTTGGGAACTCTAGGACCATCCAAGAGTACTGAATGGTACTAATTGTTTACATCCTCTCTGTACTTTCTCTCTCTCTCACACACCCTCTAACACTCTCACACACTCTCTCACTCTCTCTCTCTCTCTCTCTCTCTCTCTCTCTCTCTCTCTCTCTCTCTCTCTCTCTCTCACACACACACATATAATATAGTCTTTTCCATTCAGACAGTGCTTCGTTTATTTTGACCACATTTTGCTGTTATCTGCTTGCGCTCTGTCTCAGATGTCTAATTCAGATCCAGAAATAAAACTTTACTGTTAGCCTAAATGCTTAAGACCCCCGCAGTCTCCGAGATCATTGCAATCGAGAGAGATTTTTGGAATCTGTATATACATAATGCATCGCATCACTGACAATGCTGGACTGTCACTTCAGTGAAGACATTTGCACAGCGGATTAGTTCCCATACGGACGGTGCGACACAAGTAGCTGACATGCCTACAGTGACATTCCCAGGGGAAATAGTGTTACTAAGTATTGCCAACTGTCGCAGTAATTAATTTTTTTTTTTTTTTTTGCATTCGTTTAGTGTCCATATTTCTTGCTGACGTGTTATTTTTGGTTAAATAACCGTATCTCTACTTTAAACTTGTTTTCTTACATTATTTTGCCAGTCAATTACCACTTTTATTATTATATACATCACAGTACGACATTTTTGAAGTCAACATTCTGAATATTCAAAACATTCTTACGAAAACCTGCGACAGTCAAAACCAGTAAACTATGACAAAAACGTCATGGCCCATACTACAGACAGCTTCATGTCATTAAAACATTAGGCCTTTTATATCTCGCCCAAGAACGCCACATGTAGCTTACTTCAAACTACTCTACTGAACTTCGAAATTGAGTGCATACAAATACATCCTGCAACTTCACGCTGCGCTGTGACTGCCATGTATATGCGTGTACCGAAGCATGGGCAGTGAGCAGGCAATTACAACATCGCATTAAGGTCATAGACATGTGGATACACAGAAGAGAATGTCCCATTTCATGGAGGCTGGGAATGACAAATGGGCTTGAGAAGATGTGGCTGAGAGGGTTCAGTGTCCGCCTTGATCCCCGAAGTTAGCTGGCTCTTTCTCCTGCACAGGGTTGCAAATGTCTACCACAAAGTGGTTCCTAACTGTTCTTATTGCGACCGTTGTCTTGATAATACCAATGTCAGGCGAGGCCTCATGAGCTCCACCATAGTTCCTTTCTACTTTCATTCAGCTTGGTGTTAGTGTGGATTCGGGGGTCAGTTTGTCTTTCTTAGCTCGTTGTACAGAGTACACTGCTGTAGAAAGTGTTAATTGATTTATTTGCATAGTTTACACATTGTGGTGACGCAGACTGAATCAGAATTAACATATGTTTATTAAGTCTGCCATTGCTAGTACTGAGGCGACGAATGGTGTCTAGCCTCTGTCGATCAAGACTGCAGTAGAAGTATTCGGTTCATTTTGTAACTTTCCGATAGTATGGGAAGCTCTGCGTGGGAAACTGTTCTGTCCCTTTGCTTTATTGCAGGTTTATCTGTTTTTTCATTCCGACATACATCACAATGGGATGATAACCAGTTCAGTGCGGTTCATTTTGTTTGGCAGAGCAGTTCTTAGTTGGAGATGACCACCTTCTAGGGCTTTTAGTAGAGAGATTGTATCAGTACAGATTACCTGGTGACAGAGTTGATGTAATGAATCATTTGTGCAGCAGGTCCGCATGGCCGAATGGATAAGAACGCGTGTTCTTAAACATCCGGTGTGCTGATGCCGAGGTTAGCGGTTCAACCCCTATACCGGACAGTTGGACTAAAATGTTGACCTGTGGTCCTTGACTTCGGGACGTTAATTACAAGTACCTCTGAAGCCGGAGTGGGTTCGCCTGGTGGCGAGGGACACTGTTAATAGGGAAAGCCAACCCACACGCAAAGTTCAGTCCATCACTACTATAAATAGTGTGTAGAAGTACGCTTGAGAACAAAGCGAGGGAGCGCAACAACAACAAAAAACAATACAACAACAAACAAAAAAATGTGTGCAACTTGCTCGATAGCTGAAACCTGAACTATAGATGAAATAGAATTTGCTATTGGCAATATACATTGTCTCACAGAGGTTTTCAGGAGAGATACAAATGTGTCCACCTCTATTAATAGCATTTTTTTGTCTTTCAGCTGTTAATAATTTTTGTCACTGAGTATGGTTTGGGGCTGTTGACAGTATCAAAGAGCCAGCTTGAAAGGTTTGAGCGCATACAGAATGCTGCCATGCGGGTAATCTTGGGGTGCACAGAGGACACATCAATTATATGCATGAGGGTGCATAGAATACCCAAATAATACTAGGGACACGGTCAGAGTACCAACAGGAAAGTACTGGCATAACTATTATGCTGAAATTGAGGCAATCAAGATAGCAACAGAGAAATTACTAAATACCAGCCATGGTACACAACTTGTGGCGCTATTGACATATGCAAAATCAGTACTCGAGGCGCTCCTGTCTGGGAAATTGCCAGTACTAAGGACACTACTTTCTGAACTTAGCAGTCAGCATATGGTCACTATACAGTGGATACCATCCCACTGTGGAGTACCCGGAAACGGCAGAGCTGATCGATTGGCTAAGGAAGGAGCCAAAGAAGAACAGCCTGATGTGCCCGTTACATACCACCAAAAGAAAAGAATGATCAAACCAGTCAGAAAGCCACCAAAACCTGCTCAAGATGACTACCACGTAATGGACAGACCAGAACAGGTCATTACGCAACCACATGTATACAAAATTCAAGATTGGTGAAACAACCATGTCCACATGTGGATTGGCGTTGCAGACAGCAGAGCACATACTCCAACATATCTAGGCAAATCTTCTGGCCTAGAGAGACTACAGTGGAAGATAAACTCTATGGACCGCTGAGAGAACTAAAAAATGACAGTTAAATTCATACAAGAGACAACATTGCAGTTGTAGACACATATCTAGCGAACGAAAGAAGAAGAATATGCATGAGACATATCCTGGCGCTACTAACAATGACGGATTGGCACATGGGCCTTCAGGCCAAATGGTACCTGAGAGTTGCTACAGATAGGGATAACCCCTTGTATGCAGCCGTAGATATGGTCAAGGATCATAGTATAAGATGAAGCAGGTCCTGGATGGCACAGGCAGAACTTTCTATACGTCAGGTTTGTGATCTAGAGACCATCAATCGTGAAAATGTGGGTTGAAGTCCCGGAAGACATGACGGGCTAGCACAATGTAATAATAACACTGGGTCGTGAGTGCATAGAATGGGCAGCGGGCCGCACTGAGTTTGAAGTGCAACAGCTGATCTAGAGTAACACACATCAAGGTGACAGTCAACTACACCGATGGGTCAGTGGTGAGAAACAGACGTAGTGGTTGGGGTTGTATTGCAAAGTCTAACCGGCGAGTCTTGAAAAGGAGAGTCGGTCATATGAGACTACGACCTCCAGCATGAGAATGGAGCTGGAAGTAGTAACAGCGGCATTCCGTTAGCTAGAGGAGACTAATGCAACACACATTGTATTCATTACGGATTCAAAGAGTATGCTTAGTAAGATGGAGAAAGGAATGTATCGTGTGGAATGGCTATCGTTGCTTCAGAGGTCACAGATAGTGAGAATTGTATGGATATTTTGCCCTGGTCGTGCTGGCGTACGGGGAAATGAACAGGCTGATAAGCTAGCCGGGGATGCACCTCTTGGTGGCAGATTGCCTATGGACAAGGGGGAGGTGGTCGTGCATTTGTGGGTCCAGGTGGGGAAGGCGGGGGGGGGGTGGATATTGAGAACCCGTATGTGGAAAGAATGAGATTGCGGGGGATCGGCAGAAGTTCTGGAAGAATCTCAAATCAGAGGGAAGACCAGGAGAACTTTTAATCAGATAGCGGTGGGAAAGATTAGTAGTATTACTCTTCGCTGGCTGTTGAACGAGGGGACGGAGCACGTATGGGAATGTCCTGAGTGCAGTGATGTCGGTTCTTAGCTCAACTCAACTTGTTGCTGAAACAACCGTAATGGAGTATCCGTGATCGTTAAGGATTGTCTCCTCGAACAGTGCTCAATGTAGCAGTTCGCTTGTGTACTTCATTAAATTTTAGAGAGACGGATGACTGAAGGTTAACTGGCCTGTTCCCATGCTACTACTAGAGATAGAGGGCCTCAAGGGTCAACGGAGAGTCCGCTTGGTGCAGTCTTTCACATTTTTTTTTTCTCCAATCGAAAAGTTGGTATCTTTTAGTCATCCCAACCCATATCATCCAGTTTTTGTCTTCATTGGAAGCACTTGGACACTTTTGTACTTTTCCTATTTTGATCATTTTTCTCTCCTGGAGATCGATTGTAGTTTCCGTATCTCTAGTATCGTTAAGTGGGGCTCTTGTGCACGCCATAATAAGCATTAGACATGATGCTAGACCCATATTTGTTTATTTTATACCAATCAGTACACGGTGAGTTATGTCAGTATCACACCGGCTACCTTTAAAGTGGCATAGAAACTCACAGGCGGTCAAATAATACTGGGGTTGATTGCCACGTCCTAAAAAAAAAAAAAAAAAATACACACGACGTGAATTTCCGAATGCAGGTGTCTCGTTTCAACAAATAGCTGTTTGGTCCATCCTGCCCGTGAAATGATAGCAACAATCGTGGTTCTACACCTTTGAGTGTACCCTTCGTCTGCCATACTCGCCAGACCGCAAGTGACGTTCACGTCTTTGTACACAGTATACATACACACACACATACACACACACACATACACACACAAGAAAGCGATGGAAGAAAAGGGTGTCGCGTTCACTGCAGCGACAGGGATGCGACAGGGATGCAGCAGATCGTTTCCGTGGGGCTCCTTGCACTTTGTGGGCGCTCGGGGACATTAAGAAATGTAAAATAATACTTATAATTGATGCACACAGCAAGCACGGTCTCCGCGTGTGTTTGTGTTTATGTCATCTCTCAGTGGTGGTGTTGTCGGGCTGTCAGTGCAGACTGCGGTTTGTTTTTTTATCGACATAAATTCAGCAAGATGTTTTGATTAAATTTAGCGCGAATATAAATCTTCCCGTCAGCAGTGGCAGATTGACCGAGTTATCAGTAACAATTTCAATTACTAACAGATCCGTGTCGTGTCTTGGGGCGTATCGGGTTTATGGTGCTATTCCCCCATATATTTACACACGAATCGGCACTCAAGAAAGTGATGTAGTCAACAAAACAACTGCCACTGATACTTCCCGATTATTAGGATAGGTCGACCTGGGAGTCCAAGTCAATTGTAAACATCCACCAAGATCAGGATCCATGACCACAAGCGAGCTAGCCACTGCGCTATGGGGGATCCCAAAGACCGAGTTGCCAGTTAGTAATTGTGTTAGACGTAGTAAACGGTCATAGACTAAGTGTTGTGGACAAATTCACCTATCTTGGCAGCACTGTGTCACAAGCTGCCACAATTGATGATGAAGTGAATGCAAGAATCTCCAAGGCCAGTGCGGCCTTTGGCAGACTGTACAAGAATGTATGGGACAGAAATGGAATAAGCCTGCAAACAAAGCTGAAAGTCTACAAAGCAGTTGTATTATCGACACTGCTATATGCTTGTGAAATTAAACCACTTCCACACAGTCTGCCTTATGAAGTTACTGAAGATTAAATGGCAAGACAAGATCCCAGGCACTGGAGTCCTAGAAAGAGCGTCCATGCCCAGTATTCACACTATACTAATGAAGAATCAGATTCGCTGGGCTGGTCACTTGACTCGCATGCCAGATCACAGGCTCCCTAAACGAATTTTTTACGGCGAGTTGCGTTGTGGTAAAAGCTTCCAAGGCGGCCAGAGGAAACGCTTTAAAGACACTCTGAAAATCTCACTGAATGCTTTTGGAATTAATCATGACACCTGGGAGACTGCAGCCAGAGACCGAAATTCGTGGCGTACATCATTACGCAAGGGTGCAGTCACTTGTGAGGCAACCAGGACTGCAAGAGCTGTGAAGAAAAGACAGAACAGAAAAACCACTGCAGAAAATCCTCCTCCAGAAACGTCAAGCATTCTTTGTCCACATTGTCAAAGAACATTTCGAGCCAAAATAGGCCTTATCAGCCATCTTAGAACTCACGGCTCCATACTTTCAACCCCACTGGATGAAATAAATGGCCATCATCATTCTTGATGGACAAACAACAACAACATAGTCGTAGTAGTACACGTGTAACCGTGCGGCCGGACGGCGAGTGAATGACCTATATTTGAGACTGATCATAAACCTAGTTATGTTTTCTCGAAGCTTGATATAGATTTCGTTTATATATATAAATATATTAGGGCTGCGACCGATTAATTTAAATTTAATAGTTAACTTATGACAAATTAACGATTAATTTAATAGTTAATTTCGATTAAAGCAAAACATTTATAGTCACATTACTCACATTATAGTCGTATTTGTCAAAAATCGAAATAACACTGGATTGTCTTGTTCATATGTCATCTAATAACCAACTATGCAAACAGACGAGTATGTTGACAGTATTTGTTTCAAGTGACAAGCGCGTCTTATTAACAATATAACCAGCAGATCTGTTCACATGGAACTGAGGTAGCCGATATGCACAGAATGGTCTTGGCTAGGAATGCCAATTTTGGATATCGATGTTCATTAATCGATTAATATGCATCAAAGAACCTCAATGACTCGGAACGCTGAAGAAGAAGAAGAAGAAGAAGAAGAAGAAGAAGAAGAAGAAGAAGAAGAAGAAGAAGAAGAAGAAGAAGAGGAGGAGGAGGAGGAGGAGGAGGAGGAGGAGGAGGAGGAGGAGGAGGAGGAGGAGGAGGAGGAAGAAGAAGAAGAAGAAGAAGAAGAAGAAGAAGAAGAAGAAGAAGAAGAAGAAGAAGAAGAAGAAGAAGAAGAAGAAGAAGAAGAAGAAGAAGAAGAAGAAGAAGAAGAAGAAGAAGAAGAAGAAGAAGATGTTCATTAAGTTTCCACCATTGTAGATGGTTAACCGATTCAGCAACTTTCTTCTCTATTTCAGACTCCATTGCCATTAGCTTAATACGCTTTTCATTTGGTTCACATATATTTTCATTGTCAATGTCATTATTATTCGTTGCAGCAGTCTCCATCTGCTCATCATGAACATCAACTGCTATTTGTTGTTCAATACGTGACCAAGTTCGTTCTTTTGCATCTGTTGACAAACACTTCAGGTATTTGTAGCGTGGATCAAGTGTTGTTGAAATCTGTAGTATTTCAATACTTGTCATATTAGCTACACGTTCACTGATGTCATTTATACATGCTGCCTTAAATTTAGCTATGTAGCCCGGATCATCATCGTGTACAGTTATATGCTTTGTCAACGATGATAGCAGTGGCAATACACAGCTACATGAAACATAATCTTGACCGCCAAGCAGGACCGTGGTCTGACAGAATAAGTCCAAAACTGACATATTTCAATATATTCTCCCAATCTGAATCTGACAGTTTTGGACATTTGCATTGCTTCTTTTCATCTAACATGTGAGACACTTAAAGCTTCTCTGGCATGTAGAAGACTTTGTATCATAATAAAAATACTGTTCCATGTTGTTGGTACATCTTGCTGCAGCTTACACAATGGTGACTCAGCAACTCGGTTGTGTTTGCAGCACTATATTTAAAATGTCCGACAATTTTTCGACATCCGGTTCATTTGTATAAGTGATGGGAGAAAAGTTTTCGATTAATCGTTTTTAAAAATTTAATCGTTAAAAAATTAACGATTAATGGATTAATTAATAGTTAATTTCCGCAACCCTATATATATATATATATATATATATATATATATATATATATATATATATATATATATATATATATATATATATATATATATATATATATACATATTGTCACGGAATTACCGGAGATGTCGAACCAGCATGATAGATTGTCGGAGACAGCCGTCTCTGAGCGCCGAAAACCTTTGTTGTAGGGAAGTTCCCCAGATCAAACGCCAACTAAAATTCTTTGAAGACAGAAGGCGGATTTCCCGGATAAAAGGGGACAAGTCGGCATTCTGTATCCCACGATCCGAAAAATGAAAAGGAGGAGAGTTTCTCTGCGCCTGGATTCCAGCCAAGTCAGTGACGTCATTCAGACAATGTTTTAGGCAGTCTGGATAAAAAAATAAATTTGTAAACAGTGGGCGAGATGAAGTGAACAGAAAAGGAGTATTCTGCTGTTCCAGTCTAAATAAGAAAAAGAAAAAAACACAGTGTCCAGTGTCATTTAAAGGTGACGGACATTTGCCCATGTTGGGGATTTGTGATTCCAATTCGAGACTGGATTAGTTTGCATAAGGTAGTTTATTGATAGAGATTAGGAATCGAGTGTAGTGATGGTGCGTTGTGTGAACTTATTATAGGAGCGTCAGCAGCAGTAGGCTGATGCATAGCTTAAACTAGGTCGAGTGATATATCGTTTCACTCGGCAGAGTAAGACTAATGTCGTGGGAGGATATTCAGCGAGATTGAGAGTGGTTGGGGGTGGGGATAAGGGAAATGTCAATGGTAGGATCTTCCGGTAGGGTGTCTACTAGGGTTTATTCAATTTCCTTTGGTCTTTCCTGTTCTTACCACGTCTCAGGCCAATGTGATGAACTACTCTGCCTTCTGCCAGAGTTTAGTTCAATGTTAATTAGGATATAAATATCTGAGTGTGACCTTCGGCCTACACTCACATATAATAGGTATGAATCGCGTTTCTCTCACCGGGTGTTCTCTTGTCGACAGGTTCTACTATCTGAGAACTGAAGGGCATCTCACAGGTGTGAACAATGGCAGTCACATCGAGAGCAGTTCTGCTAAATGGCCTCTGCAATGGGACACCGTTCCACAAATCTTAGTCTCGTCTAAACCAAGAGTGTTTATCATAAAAGGGCTAGTTTATCAGTGGTTGAGTGCCGTAAACAGTGATTGTTATTAACTATAAATATTTCAATTAACAATGACTATAGTATGTAGAAAAGTTGAAAAGTAAAGAGACACCTTCAGTAACATTGTGCAGCCTGACAGAAAGTTTTCTTTAACATTGTATGAGATATGAGAAAGTGTCGTAGGTCTCAGGATTATAATAGACATATTAAGTACATCATGTGTTCCGAATTCATGGACAATATTATGCCATATTCAACAATCGTAACCAGGCATCCAGACTATCCACGAGCAACGGGAATAAATCGACCCCTGGCCGGAGAGACGCTTCATTTGGTGAGGTCCCTCTGACTTGCTGTGTTGTGATGTGGTATGGCCGGACACTATGATGAAAGATCCTGAACGAACTGGTCCCATCTCACATACCCACTAGACTATACTACAGAAGTCTATACACATACATTGCACACACTTGGCACTTTTCTTTATTAAATTATTTTATCATTTGTTAGAAGCCAGAGTTGTGTGGGTATGTTCTGGGGGAATATGAAAAGGGGTATTGTCTTATGGTAAGAAGTGAGAGAGATAGTGATCCAGACACTGAAAGGGGGTGTGTAGACAAAGATCCGGCAGACACTCAAGCTGGTGATAGGGAATTTTAAAAGTTTGCTTGCTGATTCCACTTCCCCCCAGGGACGACAGGCGACACACACACATTATATATATATATGCGTAATGTTTTGAATCAGTCTAATTGGCTATTACATTTCAGTTTAATTTTTTTTTTCCTTTACTCGTTTTAAACTCGAGCGTAATTCACACACATGCTGCTACTACTACTACTACTACTACTACTACTACTACTACTACTACTACTACTACTACTACTACTGCTAGTGGGTGCACTGGACTTATTTTGCATGGGGTTTAGCTTTCCCTATTACCAGTGTCCCTCGCCATTATGAGAACCATCTCGGACTTCGGGGATAATCGTGTACGTCGCCAAGTTAAAGACCAAGGGTCACAATTTATGCCCAACCGACTGTGCAGCGTTTGGACATAAATTTTGACTGTTGGTCCTATTGCATTGTAGAGACATTGTGGAAACAGGCAGTCATGAGACAGTTTGCTTGTGTTATGGAAAACACAAATTCATTTCTGTGTTGATCAACCTAAAATTACCACAAATGTTTGTTTTGACTTTCTATTGTGCAATTCTAAATGTTGCTGCCGTTCTAGAACTGACTGCTTTCCCTCTTTAATTCTTTCTCTGCCTCTGTCATTGGGGCAACTTTTCACTCTTAGTTTTTTGCTCTGTAAGGCCTGAGAACAGCACTGCTGCACTTGTGTTTACAGCGTTTTTTTTTTTACCTGTTCTATAACATCCTGTTTTGCATATTCCCAAAATAATAATCTTATATTTCATCTTCTCTGCCACATGTGCTGTCTTTCCCAATGTATACATAGTTCTAAAATTCTGTGTCAATTCTGGAGTGTTTCCCGGGTGAAAGGAGATGAATAGGCGATTCAGACCTTTTGCAGCTGTCTCCATATCGCGTCATAATTGTCAGAAGTAGAAGAACCTCCTTTCGTTTTGGTTGACATATCTTTCTTTTCTTTTTTTTTTTTTTATTGAGACACGTTCATAGTTGAATTTTGCAGCTACATTTCTTTAAGCGTTGCGATAATTAGTCCCTTGCCAACCCTCCTTAGTTGCCTTATTTGACCAATATGGTAGATCTCTACTCTTTGCTTCCTATAAGAAAGTCCCGGTAATACGCGACCGACTGTATTCTAAATGACAGAATAAGCCAGATCATAACTCTCATATAGACACGATTAACACATCTTGATGTGACAACCACTGAGTATTAAGTATCAAGTGTCTTTAAGTTAAGTCTACAGGGCTTACTTTTAGAGAAATGTAATCCCACGAAGCTTTAAGATACTCACAGTCGTCTTGCGAATTTTAAAAATGTATTTAGCTGAACAAAATTGTAATCTGAAAGATAAGCAACGCTGAACTGCATGCACGTGGCAGTTCTTAAAGTATCATCATCAAGTACCATGTCAGCTGGCATAGACGTTCATGTCTCTCCACAAATCTTGGTCTTTGGTATTGGATCAACTCTGCTGATGATATTCCTCCATGCCACCGTCTCAATCCATCCAGCATCATTTCTCTTGGTCGGCCTCTGTCTATCTTCCCCTAGATCTTAAAGCATGCGCGACCAAAATAAAGAAACTAAGTTCATCTGAAATAACTGAAGTTTTTGCGTTCGGTACCCTGCAGGCTATGCGCCATTAAAATATTAACTAAGTAATATCCGGGGTACAGCCTATGTCTATTAAGTCAACAAAAGTAAGTAAAGGACCATTTAACAAGCCTTAAGGCGCATTGTCCAAATTATGATAGACCCATGCTTGTTATTGACCAATCGGTGGGGTCAGTATTGCGCTCCACTCACCAAGATATTCTTAGGTACCACTCACTTATAGGCCGAGTCTATCTGGGAGCTCAGGTCAAATTTTACAATTCGAATTAGCCTCGATGCGGATCAAAGCCATGACTACCGGGTCAGCAGACGAGTGACTAGCCAGATTCCATCACCACCCCGCCCCCCCCCCCCCTCGAACAAAAACAGTTTCGAAGCAGGAACTTGCTATTGATCAGGAGTGTGAGGACATCACTACCTAGGCCTGAATGCACGCATAATCCGCGTAGCCTCCTCACGATTATGCCCAAGTCCCGTCATTTGTCTATGTAACAACGATTAGGTTCAGTCACTTTGAAAAAGAAAGAAAGATAGTTTTCTCAACGTAAACTAAAGAATAAGTTAATAAAAGACGCTAGTTATCCACCGAAAAACAACTGTATAGAAAGAAAGACCTTTGGAATACAAAGGGCAAAGGAAGTCAGAGGAAGACATAAAAACCAGCGAAGAAGAGAAGCAGAGACATAAAAACTATAGTCTGTTCAGAAATTAATGCCTTTATTTGCGATCAATTTTTATGAAAACTGTCTGTTTGCATCATCATGACAGTTGTCCTGCCATCTTATATTTACCCCCACCCAAGGAATATGTTTTTGATAGATTCAAAGGCAACTTAAATCATCGAAAGCGGCGATATTTCTTTGATGTTTTGGCGAAAATGTAGTGAATCCACGCTAACAAACTAGTCTTACAGTACAGCACGTCATTTCGGGTAACAACACAAGTACAAGGCGTAGCCAGATTCGTATGAGAGTTGGTGCAATAAAAAAAAAGTCGCTGCATTGCATCGGGTTTTAATCCCATATGGCTCAGTCTCTTTCCGCAGCGCGGAAAGCGTCGCACAAAGCACGAATTCCGTAGATCCAGCGACGACCCTCGGGAGTCTCCCAAAAAATGCACTCGTGAAATGAAGGACGCGGCCCGGAATCGAACATACAACCTTCGGAGCCCGAGTCAGACGCCTTGACCACTTCACCACGGAGACTCCCGAGAGGGGTGCAATGTGTAATATTAGTAAAAACAGAGACTTTACAGAGGCATGGGGTAAATAATGTGTAAATTGACAGGAAAGTAGAAGGAATATATTTCTTATCTTATTTTTCATTTCCTTCTAGTTTTTTCAGCTGCTGGTTAATAATGTGTACACTGCCAAGTAGTAGCGCAATGGATATGACGTAAACCAAAGTTCGTGACAAAGTCGCGAACCAAATGTTGGTAAAAAAAAAACAACTAAAAGACTGACGTAAACAACAGAATACGTCAGAAGAATTGCCAACAACAACAAACATTCGGATCAGAGAGCTGGACAAGAGAGGCAGCACGTTGAAGTTATCTGGAATGTGGAAGATATTTACTGGCAGGACAACGATATCATGGCCAATACATATTGCAGAGGATAACGAGAAGATTCATGAACGATATAAATGAGCCCAAAATATTGGAGAGATGTGGAAATATCCAAACGGGATTTCGAACGTCACAGCAAGGTCAAATCTATCCAGATTGGGAATGACAGAAGGACCGAGGTATGGATTTGAGAATCATTAGGGTCTAGCGCTTTCAACGATATATTGTATATATTTAAGATTGTAATTACCGGCCCGTCTGGCCACAACAGACACAGTAAACGCAAATTGTTATTTTTCATTGATCCTCTGTAAATGCAATAGACTTGACTGTTAGGCTAATAAATTATGCCTTCAACTACATGATTGCCGGCCTTCAGATCTTTCATTGCCGTTAATTTTGCCTGCTTCGAGAATTGTTGGAATTGTGTCACACCCTGGATCTTTTTATTGTTGCTGAATTATATTTGAATTCTGTAAAGACACATTCTAGCATACACAAGGAGTCATGTTACCAGGATGCATTTAGCTTTTTATATTGAGTTCGTTAAAGCTTCCAAATAGCTGTGCATTAATGTTCGTATGGAATGACCAGAAATGATACCGCAATTTAGTCATCATGTGTCAATTTTTAAGGATCTGTTCAGCTGTCTGTGTAGTTTGTTCACACGTACACATGGGTCATAGACCCGCTTTACAGTCTTCGTGAAAGATTGTCTACTCTGCTGTTTACCATTCAGAGACAGAATATGATTACCTGTTTTGCACTGTGAAAATAATTGTCAGTGTCTCTGTAGTGGGCTTTCTTCTTAACGATCAAGATGTTGGTCCTCTTTTCATTGAAGTTTATAGATTCATTCGTATGCACGTGTGTTGTCCCCTAATTTGACAACGTGTTTGCTCTCACGTTTCTTGTTATGCCACACTATGACAGTTTCCACCGCACTATTACTCTTCTGTTGGTATTCAATGCGTTTAGTGGTTTTTTTTTTATACCAGTTGTTTGTCACCGCTGAGGGCTTGCAGAATTAAAAATTCATCACTGTGGAATACAAACTGTTGCCATTGACATTGTGCTGATGCTGAAATGTTTAGGGCCTGAAATTCGTCTCAACAGTTGGAGCAAAATATCCCAGTAAGTGTGCACGTGGATTAAGTTCTGCGATCTGCCCAGATCTTAATCTGTGTCGGACGATTTCAGTAGGTTGCTCTCGGTTGCATAAAATTCAATCCATCCTTTCTCCAATAGTCCTCTTCCTTTTTCAACACATAATCCTCACATTTTTTCCAGTAACTTTTATCAATATTTAATAGCACGGACTGGGTTAGTATCTTGACGTCAGATAATTTGAATGTAGTATTGTCAGCTGCCACCTGTCCTTTAATTTTAGCCTACACAAGTTCTATAGGGTTTAAATGAGAATGGTGAGGTGGAAGTCTCAAGCACCTATGGCCATGCTCTTCTATCAACTTGTCGATTTGATATTTCTTGCTTTTTTACGCCTGTTTTACAATGGGCAACAACTGTAGCTTGAAATATGTTTCTGGAAATTGTATATTTTCCCTTTGAAGCCATATCTTTATTGCTTCCATTGTGCTCATGCCGTAGGTATGTTGTCTTCTTGGGTAACAACATTGTGAGATGATGCATTGTCCATGATTAGACAAGACGGTCTATCAAGGGATGGAAGTACTGTATTCTCTAGCCAATCTCTAAATACATTACCATTCATCTCATTATGATAATCCCTATTTTCTGTATGCTTTGATATGAACACGAGTCCTGCATTCTGTAGTAAGCCATTATGAGTACTATCAGCATAGGCTATGACCAAATGCTGTCCTTTGCTACTGGGCACATATCGCTTTATCTTTCCATCCACTTATTGCCATTCCTTTTCACTTGTGTGGTGCGCACTGATCCACGTCTCATTCAAATACACTATGTCATAATTTTCTTTGCGCATTTCCCTTATTTAACGTAGGTATCTGCTTTTCATGGCTCCTAAATGCGGTTGCTCGCAAAGGATATTTCTACCTCCCTTGTACTTTCTAAAAGTGAAGCCTAATGCCCTTATAATTTTGCACAAAGTTGTTTTGGGCAGCTCTATGTTATTGTTCTTTCTCAACCAAACCCTAAGTTTTCTTACAGTCACTGTTTCTTTGGCATCCAGCATTTTTATAATAGCCCGCCTTATGACATCTTTTTGAAAGTTGTCTACAATTGCCTTTATACCTACCGTTTGCTTATCACGTGTTGGTTTCATTCCAGATTCTTGCACCCTTCCACGAAATGAATGTTTACTCAAACCCAATGCATGCAGTGTTCTTTTTTCGGGATTTGTAATAGAATGAAACAGGTTCCTGCCATCAGCTTCTTGACAAAAGTATGTGTACAACTTCAAAGCGATGCTTTGAAGTGTACAAAATTTCACATTCAATCCCATTGAACAATATTCACACATTCAAATATTAGCTATTAATATTATATTAATGGTAAGATTTATTTATATATTTATTTATATGATCACTTTTCATGAAAGAACCTACATTGACGACACATCTAAACAATTCCACTTAACTGTGCGCAGCTAGTGCCATAACGTGAACAACGAGAAAATTTTGAAAACAAAAAGCGCGGATGTGTCTGGGTGAAGGTGTAATACATTTAAAATTATGGACTTAATCTCTGACCCGTAAATTATATAACGCATATAAACAAACATTGAAATCTGATGTACAATCTCCAGAACGAACATTTTTTTTTTTTGTTGGGTGGACATAATGATAAGGTTATGCTAAATCTCATCATTTTCCCCCAGTTGGTTACTGAGATATGGAATTTTATATTGGGGCAGACAAAAGTAAACAGACTATAGCGAAGAAGAGAAGCAGGGCATACAAACCAGTGAAGAAGAGAAGCAGAGGCATAAAAACCAGCGAAGAAGAGAAGCAGAGGCATAAAAACCAGCGAAGAAGAGAAACAGAGACATAAAAACCAGCGAAGAAGAGAAGCAGAGACATAAAAACCAGCGAAGAAGCAGAGACATAAAAACCAGCGAAGAAGCAGAGACATAAAAACCAGCGAAGAAGAGAAGCAGAGACATAAAAACCAGCGAAGAAGCAGAGACATAAAAACCAGCGAAGAAGAGAAGCAGAGACATAAAAACCAGCCAAGAAGAGAAGCAGAGACAAACTAATAATATGGGGAAGACATATATAGAGAGCTGCATGAGATAGCCAAGGACAGGACGGCCCGGAGTGAGCTGGGTGATGGCCTATACCCCACTGGGGAATATAATGGGAAAGAAGGCACTGCTGACTTGCGTTGCTATGCTTGTTTCGGTTTTGTTGTGGAGAACAGAAATTTACTATCTACTGAATTGGCCAAACTAAAAAGGTCACAGAAATCCATTCTCTTAATATGAGTATTAATTTTGTATATTCTGTATATCCAAGATCACCATTACGCACAACATGCTGTAGAAACACTTAATTTAAGACCTATAAATTATTTCAACGCCTTATCCTGGGTAACATTACGAAAGTCAAGTCTGAAGACATGAACAGCAAATGCTTTGAAACATAACAGTAATGGGTGAGTCTAAACGTCTAAATGACAGGCTGTGCCTTTAGGCGTGAGTCTGAAGCTGGATATTTCCCCAACGCTGCATCGGTTAGACCAGACTGACATACGGTTTGCATGCCATCACAAAAATGGAATGAATGCTTGATATGTACCAGATTCTGGCAATAGCCGCGCAGCGCCCGGATAATACCCTTTAACTACAAGCAGCGGAGAGAGAGGGGGGGGGAAGCGCGCGTAGGGCTAACAGATGAGAGACACTTCATCAAATAAACATGCACAGAAAACATACTTTAGACTCAGACAGACAGACAGACAGACAGACAGACAGACAGACAGACAGACAGACAGACAGACAGACAGACAGACAGAGCAATTAGAGAAGACACATACAGACGAGAGAGAGAGAGAGAGAGAGAGATTGAGAGAGAGAGAGATTGAGAGAGAGAGAGAGAGAGAGAGATTGAGAGAGAGAGAGAGATTGAGAGAGAGAGAAAGAGAGAGAGAGAGAGAGAGAGAAAGAGAGATGACAGAGGTAGAGATGTCGACACAGAGATAGAGATATTTCAACACAATGGTGTAAGCAAGAGAGAGGGAGAAACAAAAACAAAACTTCAACACATGCTGATTAAACAACACATCTAAATACACGCACATACATGCGCTCGCGCACGCACGCGCGCACACACACACACACACACACAAATCGAACATGGACAGATGTTACCATATAATACAAGTACTGGAGAACGTGAAAGGCAGTGATGTATGATCGCCCGTGCAGTTGGCAAAGGCAGTCACTGAGAATGATGAGGATAATGTCAGGTCTTAGCAAACCCGTACTTTAATAAAACAGCCTTGTGGATCACATTTAGCCCAAGTTTACGTTTGCTGCACTTAATGCAACAACAACAACAACAACAGGGCAATGCGGTATGCATACATGCGATGTTCAGTCACAATGGGACTATACATCTACGAGGGTAAGTTCATAAGTAAGTCACAAATGGCTGTAGAAAAATAACTAAACATGATAACAACTTGAAACCAGTTTATTTTTATACATACATTGTCCCTTTATTTCTCAACATAATTTTCACCAACATTCATGCACTTATCCCGTCGTTTTATCAGTCCTCCCAAACCGGCTGCTTAGAACTGCGTGCTCTGTTTTATAAACCATGTTTTCACATCACATTCAACTTCGGCGTCATTCGCGAAACGTCTCCCGCCAAGGTGGGTTTTCAGTGTTTATGCTGACAAATGTTTATCCCGTTAAGCAGTGCATAGCTGGGTAGAAAAGGTTACGAGGGCGAATCAATAAGTAAGTCACACCGTTCTGTGGGATGACAGGTAAATGAAAACAAAGCACGCAGTTCTAGGCAGCCGGTTTGGGAGGACTGATAAAAAGATGGGATAAGTGCATTAATGTTGGTAAAAATGATGAGGAGGCATAAAGGGACAATGTGTGTATAAAAATAAACTGGTTTCAAGTTGTTATCATATTTAGTTATTTTTCTACAGCCATTTGTGACTTACCCTCGTAGTGCTGGCGTCTCTGGCTTAGGGACACTGAACGCAGTTTCATAATCCATTATACCGGGTTCGACATCAGCCGCAGGCAATTTGGAAGCAGACCGCGTTGCGTTGGTTTTCACAATGGTAAGAACATCAGTAGTTCAATGGCAAATAAATTAACAACTGCCTAGAAAGTCACAAACAGCCAAGAAATGTTGGGAGTGAGTCGACGTCCTATAGCTGGCATGCATCAAACTTTTGAAATACGTTTAGCGACGGTTGATACCAGTGAATGGAAAATGGGCGCCATGCACATGCCTGGGGTGTGTTATGAGTGAAGTTCCAAGCAGTAGTATTCAGTGGCTTGGCTTGTACAGAACTTCCCACCATAAGTCCCCTAAAATCCTTCTCTATCAGAAGTCAGACGTTCTGCCTGAGTTGCTATCATGTGTAAATAAACCGTTTCTTGAATCCATCTACGACGCGATCTTTCTCTTCTCCGCTTCCATAGTGCGCCTCTTTCCAATGTCTTTTTTTTTTCTTCATATTTTACTGTCATTCATCATGAACTGTCATTTACTGCCAATATAGTACCTTGCGGTGTATGGCGGGGGAAGGGGGAGGGAGGGAGAGGAGAGAGAGAGAGAGAGAGAGAGAGAGAGAGAGAGAGAGAGAGAGAGAGAGAGAGAGAGAGAGAGAGAGAGAGAGAGAGAGAGAGAGAGAGAGAGAGAGAGAGCTGTGCGGGTTAGGATTTTCTTTTTGCCCCCGACAGAAAAAAATAATAGCACAACTTACCGAGGATTCGAACCCGGGTCTCCTTAAAGAGAATCCGGCGTTCTAGCCGCTCGACCAGCAGCTTGTCAACTGTACCTGTGTTAATAACCAATGGTCTTCAGTACTGAATTCTTGGGTATATCTGTTCCAATTTCTGTCCAATTAATTTTACGTACTTTCGTATAGCATCCGATGCCGCATGTGTGCTTTTTAGCTGATTTGCTAAATGTCCAGGTTTCACACCCATATGTAAAGAAACCAGCCAAACAGAGACCGCAAGAACACTGCATGACGACAGAACACAGAAGAACCAACGGCAAACTATTAAAGACCTAATTGCGGACGAGCAAGCACTAATTAATAGCAAAATCAGAAGGAGTATTAGAAGACCACATAACTAGTCTAAACGAAGAGTGTAAGGAACATAACATGAAAATTAGCACCAGTAAATGTAGGTAATGACTATAACCAAAGAAGAAAATACAATAAAGATTCAGCTAAAAAAAAAAACAACCCATGAAACAAGTAAAGAGCTTCAAGCACTTAGGAAATATAATATCATCAAATGGCAAATCAGAAGACGAGATCGAAAATAGATGCAATAACGCAAACCAACTCATTGGACAAATGGCACCAATACTAAAGAACAAGCACTCTACAACACAATCTTCTTAACCTACTCAATGCTACCAATGCCAAACCTGGACAATGACAGAAAAAGAGAAAAGAAAAACAACAGAAATGAGATTCGTGAGGATAATACTTAATGTATCTAGATGAGAGAAAATCATAATTGAAGATATCAGGACTAAAGTGCAGTTTACAGCAGCGCTAGATTTTATGAGAAGGCAGCAAGTCAAATCGTTTGGCCATGTAACTATGTTACCAACTAACAGTATACCACAACAAGCAATGATGTACAGACCGAATGGAAGCAGAAAGAGGCCGACCACGTAAAAGATGGACAGGGGGATTAGCAGAGTCCATGGGAATCTCGATAAATGAAGCCTATAAACGGGCACTCTCTCACTGTTTATATTTCACCTCGACACCGCAAGGTGCAAGAGGAACAAGATGAGATGAGATGTTGCCAAGGAATATACGCATGCTCTTAGTAATCTAAGGGCCCGTTGGCGGAATCGTTAGGAGATTGCGCTGATGACATGAGCGATGGCGGTCGATAGTTCGACCGGTGAGCTCGTCGTCAGCTAAGTGAGCAAAGACTAGTCACCTAATCCTCTTGGCATTCAGCGATACAGAATACGATGGTCTTAACACTTCACGGGCAGAGACGTACGATGGTCATTTAGAAAGTAATGCACTACAGAGTTTTTCTCAGCTAGTAATGATAGAAGCATGAAATATTGTACACTTTAAATATGGCATGTGCCGACTCTATGCATGAAATTGCAACCCGGCCACCAAATAATATGGCTGCCCTAAATCGTTGACATGGGACATGTTAGCAATGTGCGTTATATGCAGTGAATTGTGACTGAATTTCTCGTTGCAGAGAATGAAACTGTTGTGAACATTCACAAGCGCCTTTGTGACGTGTATGGAAGTTTTGTAGTCGACGGGAGTACAGTCAGTCGCTGGGTTCTGAGAATAAATCAGGAATTGGAGATATGGAGCTGTTTGGTCGGCCGCGCTGTGAACGTCCTGCGACAGCCACCAACGCAGAAATGTTGAAATGCACTAAGGGCATTATTCTTACTGATAGGCGAATCACTACTCAATAATTGGCCTTACAGCTGTCAGTCAGCAATAGTAGTGCAAATGCAGTTATTTAAAAAAAAAAAAAAAAAAAAAAGGATTTTCTAAGGTTTTTGCTAGATGGGTTCCTCAAAGTCTCACAAATGACCTATTGCAAAGGAAAGCACTTTCTTCTGAATTGTTGGGCTGACAATGCTGATAGAGAGAACTTTTTGGCTAAGATCGTTACAGGTGACGAAACCTGGGCACACCATTTTGAATCTGAGACTAAAAGACAGTCAATGAAGTGGCATCATCCGCAATGATAACGAAGACCACCTGTCTTTTGGGATATTGAAGGTGTAATTCTTGTGGATGTTATGCCAAGAGGAGAGAAAATCAGTTAGCAAGCTTACATTAAGACATTGAAAATATACGTTTTCGCAGAGTTCGGCCGCATAACAATACAGCAGACCAGCTTCTTCACGACAATGCGTGCCCTCACGCAAATATGGCAACGCGGGAAGCAATTATCAAATAGAAATGTACTGTACTACTCCATCCATTTTATAGTCCCGATTTGGCACCCTCTGATTTTCATCTGGTCCATTTAAAGATGAACTCCGTGGGACAAGGGTTGAAGATATGGAGTAATTCATGCAGCGAAGAAATTGCTACATGATCATGACAAAATCTGGTTAGTTAGTCGACAGATCATCTTCATTACTCATCGAACCATTCAGTCTATAAGCGCTCGGATCCCCTCCTCAGCAAATCCCGCAGCCTGTAGCAGCTAACGACACCAGTTCTGTGTTGGTTTATTAATCTTCTTTGGCTTCCTGCTTAGTGTTTTTGTTTGGCCATACCTCTTTAAACTTGCTGTCCTCGCAGCCTAGCCATGGTTGCAGATTCGCAGTCATTTGGTTCTCGGAAACGACTTGAGAATTCAGAATGTCAAATGTAGAGCATTCAGAATGTCAGCCTGGTCCATGGCTCGTCCGCCTTCCACAGTAGAGTTACCTGCAAGCCTGTCAGCCTGCTCATTCCCTCGTACACCCGCATAGCCTGGCACGAAAATGAAACTAATCTTTGCCAGCCTATACCGTTCCAGAGAAAGCAACCGCTCTCTTTGGACCCACCCCATCTCTATCTTCCTGAGCAGACTCATTGAGTCACTAAGGACACATGCCCGAGTGAATGTCTGTATCTCGAGTTATGTTACTGCTTTACTTACTGCCATGACTTCCATAGTCAGGTACTTGTGGTCTCAGCAAAAGCATCAGAATCTTCTTTCACAATTCTCCCTCTGGCCTGAACCGTCAAGGCCCAAGAACTTCTCACTCGTCGAACCACCGACCCATCTGTGTCAATGACAGCATCAACCTTTAAAGAATTCTTGAAAATCAACGCCTGTACTTCCGCCTCCATGGCATCTGGAATTTCTTGTCTGCATTTTCTGTCTAGTTGGATGCAAACTGAAAAGGACGTACAGAACTCTGTTGGCATTTGTACAAACTCCTCGTCAGGTTTAAAGTATTCAGTTGAACACACCGGATGAAGAATGTTCTTCGGCTTGACCCATCCACGACTTTCGTCTTTTTAACCTGCTGCCCTTTACCTTCTTAATTTCACTATGCAGTGGATGTTGTGTGTTTGTGTTGACCCTGAGGTAGGCACGTGCTCTGCAAATTTGTATTCTGTCTCCCATGGTTGGAAACTCAAGAAGGTAGCGTATCGTCCTGCGTGCTGTATCTCTTGTACATCCAAGAATAATACGCATAGCTTCGTTCTGTATCCTTTCCATCCGCTTATGGCTGAGAGTCAGGATCGCCATCGCATGCTCAAAAACAGAAAGGACCAGACCCTCGTAAAGAAGTCAGAAGGCGCTGCTCACAGTTTGCCGCTGCTATCACCCGCATCGCAGCCAGACCCCGCTTGACCTTTGTTATCACCTGGTCTATGTGCTCAGTATAAGCAAGGCTTCGATCAAATCATATCCCCAGATAATTCATTGCCTGCGTTCATTCCACGGTCTCTGAGCACAGATTTACAGTTGGTGTTGTAGTATTGACAATATAGTAATTCAAAGAGAACCATGTCACTGCTGCCTTCGTTGGGTTGACCACTGCACCAGCTTCAACACACCAAGTGCTTATGCGATTGAGTCATGGTTGTAGTTCCACAGCAACTAGATCTCTATTCTCACCTTGACGATACACTAACACATCGTCGACATACGACAATGTCCTCCCAGGTACGGGCAAGGAATACATGCACTTGTTTCGCGCTGGCATAAAGCCGTACAAGAAGGGGATTATGTTTAATACTGATGTTTACATGACATATCCATGTCAATAGTGTGTACATTTCATGCTTTTTTTTTAATAAACAGCTCCTGAGAAAAACGATGTGGTGAATTACTTTCTGATCGCCCCTCGTAAATATCGGGATGGCTTGGCTACTTGACATGGTCGGGACAACACGGAGCTGATCCACGACTCTGGTGATCACGTGAGATGGTGAAACATGACCGCCCACGCTTATCGGCATTGCACATGATGAATGAACACTTTACAAGCGCGCAGGCCAGCTACGTGACATTATTTCTTGGTTTGGTTAGTACTGTGTTCTATTTGTTCAAATCCAGACAGGCTTAAATGCTTTTTTTTTTTTTTTTTTCAGAGCAATATTCCTTGATATTACACGTATACATAAAGAGCAGCTAGTGGCGCCTGGTTAGCGCGTCTGCCTACCAGCACGGTGGCTTCGAGATGCAAGTCCCAGTGGTGGCAGATTTGATATTTACTCCCTACCAACCCAGCTTTCGCCGGTGTTATCGGTGCCCCATAAGTTTCGCCAATACTAACGTACTTCGTTATTCAAATTCACTGCGGGAAAACATTGTTTTGGTTTTGAATAGTAACAATGTCGCCTATCACGCATGTTGTAAGAGGCGATAAGGAGGGTGGCGTGGGACTGGTTATCTCATCCCATAGAAAACGAGCTGTGAAATCTGACCAAGCATGAGGAGGATTTGACGTGAGCTGGTTGAAGACTATGCTCCACTGGGAGATTAAAGGCAGCAGCAGAAGACGAATCCAGGTTTGGTATCAACGCACTCTAAAAAATTAATTCTGGAGACTTCTGGAAAAGAAAAATGAATGCAAGTGGCCACTCCACAATAGAATGTTGAGATGTAGTGTGCGTTACAACTTTACGCCCATTTAGAATTATAGGTCATATGATTCTAGAAGCATATCTAGAGTATATGAAAATCATGACGTCCACGCGGAAAATAATTGACCATATGAGATATACCCATAGAAGGGTGGAGGGTGGGAGGGAGAGGGACCGTTGGTAGGCTTGGTTTTGTGTTCATACTGACCAAGAGCTCTCTTCAACTCTTCGCGGGACACCCTGGAAAGTGAAACTGCAAAAGAGACAGCAATTTGACGAAATTATGGTAGACAGTCAGTACTCTAGTCTTGCATTAACGGCTGGGAGAGCTCAGGAGTATGCTCGGATCACATGTATTGCTTGTCTATTTGAATGGTAAATAAGTCATCACCAGCGTCCACTATTTCAAGCTGCACTAGAGTTAACTTGTGTTGCTTGAGGTGGAAACAAGTGAACAGCACAGTGTTTTTATTACATTCCTGGGTGGGAACCAAGTCAGTTAGTTCCCAGTTCCAGTTGTACACGTGAGCAACTGTTGTGTGCCTACAGGGTGGGAACCAAGACATCGCCAGTCCCCAATTCTTCATGCTGAACAAGTGAACAGAGTATACGCTTGCCTGCCTTATGGTAACCAAATCCTCATCGTCTTCAAGGTGAACAAGGAGTTAACTCAGTGTGTTGCTTGCCTATCGAGATGGGAACCATGTCACCGTCAGACCCCAATTCTCCACTCGAATTCACGGCACTCTACAGCAATATACAGGGGAAATGAGAAGCAGAAATAAATTTAGAGGGAGGAATACAGTGACAGCAAGATTAGAGGCGGAAAGGCGGGATGTGAGGAAAGAAAAAGATAGAAAGATATGCGCTCCATACTCCCTGACCTATGCCTGCAGAGAAACACACGATTGAATGCTTTGTACGAAGATACATGGAATGCATTAAGTTTGTTTATCATATACCCTTAAAAAACAAAATCCCTAACATACTTTCCACTTATTACAAAGACCTATTCACTGAACACGCAATGGGCCATTGCCGATGGCTAAATGTCAAGATGAAGTCGCTGAACCAGAAAAGTTACAGCTTCTACCAAACACCATCTAGAAATTATGTCTTGTACTTTATGTATAAATCATAAAACGTAGCTAACATAATAATTTATGGGCGTAACTATGAGCAAACTAAAGATACGTTTGTTAGAAAGCGTAGATCGCTGCTGAGATTGTAATACTATGACCCATTTTATCATGTACGGCAAAACGCACTTCCCCAACAGGGTCGAGTGGCTTAGAAGTGAAGACCAGATAACAGAAACATTTCTTCCTCCACTTCTAGGCTAGCCGATAATTGTTGGGCGGCACTTGCTTATGCCTGTTTATAACAGCTGCGATATTTGAACCCTTCGACCGACACATCTGACTTCAACCAGGCATTTGTTTACCAGGTTACCATTCCAGCATGGAGACACGTTTGACAATGTATATCTTTCCATTTGTTTCATCGTGGTTAGCTGTAAGTCCACATTACTTCAAAATCCGAGTCTACACAGATTGTCAGCACAAAATGCTGTTCGAAATGGAGAAAGGGGCGTGGACATAAAACACCCAAATAATACTTGGGACACGGCCAGAGTACCAGCAGGAAAGTACTTCCATAACTATGCTGCAGAAATTCAGGCAATCGAGATAACAGAAACATAACTAAATGCCAACCATGGTACACAGCCTGTGGTGCTATTGACAGGATGCAAAATCTGTACTTGAGGCGTCCATGTCTGTGAAACTGCCAGTGCTACGGACACTTTTTGAACCAGGTCACCATACAGTGCATAACATCACATATCAAGACAACCCTTCTGGTCTAGAGAAACAACAGTGGAAGATAATTACATGAACCAATGAGTGAACTAAATAAAAACGATCTAAATTCATACAAGAGTCAACATAACATTGCAGTTATAGATAAATTTCAAGCGAACAAAAGAAGAAGGAAACGGTGTAAGCTTCTTCAACACGTCCTGGAGACACTCAAGTTAGTGATCGACTTCGCACTATCAGACAAAATAAAGGAAAAGAACATCATAAGTATACAAATCTAAGGTTCAACAACTACATCAGAAGAGAGAAATTCACGAATTTAACAGCAGTTTACAAAAGATAAGAGGTGAAAGAAGAGGCAACGTAATAATCAATGTAAAAACTGGATTTAAAAATTAAAACAAAAAACTGAATGAGGCTTGTTCGGTTTAGGGCCTAGATTGGAGACAAACTGAATGTTGCCTATTAAACAATTAGAAATACTAGACAGCATCTAAGAATTCTCTACGCATGGACCTCGTCCGATAGTAACTGCAGGAACCAAACATTAAATCTTAACATGACAAAAATGGAAGGCATATATAACGTCTCAGAAATTCAAAACAATGTTTTCCCGTGATGAATTTGAATAACGAAGACACAAACAATAGATTGCACGATTTATTGCCTGGCATATTTCGCTGCATCTCGTCAGGTACATACTGCAGAAATCACACAACTTACGTGAATTAATTAGATAAATCCTTCAAACTGAAATATACACATGTTCGCACAGTAATGTCGATTGTCTACCACGGTAATTTTAAACTGACTAACATGTCTTTCTGCTTACACAAGGACGGCTTACGAAAGTTGATTAGAATAGCTTCAGCAAACTTTAACAATCGACTACTTTGTGTGTTGAACAACACACGGAAGGCACTGTCTCTTTCAACCACGTGAGCAGTCTCGAGCACATGTCTCCCGACCGAAGAAGCCAGATTTTTCCGGTGTGTCGGCCTGCCTAGGCTCACCAAAGCAGTCGAGCGAACATTCTGTGCTGCAGCTCTAGTCATCAGGTACCGAAACACACCGATCCCAGTCCCAGCAGTAAAAGAACCTGTAGCTTTGTACGCCAAATCAAATTGTATTTACCAATTTACATGCAGATGCGAGGCCATCTACATAGGCAGAACTGAGCGACAGTTACATTGCAGGGTTTCGGAACATATTCCGAATTGGTTGGACAAAATACTACACACAGAAGATGGTAGCCTAGGCAGGCCGACACACCGGAAAAATCTGGCTTCTTCGGTCGGGAGACATGTGCTCGAGACTGCTCACGTGGTTGAAAGAGACAGTGCCTTCCGTGTGTTGTTCAACACACAAAGTAGTCGATTGTTAAAGTTTGCTGAAGCTATTCTAATCAACCTTCGTAAGCCGTCCTTGTGTAAGCAGAAAGACATGTTAGTCAGTTTAAAATTACCGTGGTAGACAATCGACATTACTGTGCGAACATGTGTATATTTCAGTTTGAAGGATTTATCTAATTAATTCACGTAAGTTGTGTGATTTCTGCAGTATGTACCTGACGAGATGCAGCGAAATATGCCAGGCAATAAATCGTGCAATCTATTGTTTGTGTCTTCGTTATTCAAATATATAACGTCCACAAAGACAGCCGCGAGAGACTGACACTGGTGAACTTCTTATGGCAGACTTCAAGATCAAACCAGGAATGTGATAATAGGGGTGCGACCAACACGGTTCCATGTCAGCGATGTACCACATGAGTGAATTTTTTTTTTTTTTTGCATATCCTTTACAGGACATCGCTGTCAACACCAGCATCTTTCAGCTGTATATTGATTTCTTGGCAAGATTACGCTCAGTAGTTTGCCATTGCTTTCTGAGCGGCCGGCTCACATACCCCGTAAGTTACCGATGCGATTCGAACCACTGCTGATTCTCACCGTCATCACGTTACCGACGAGAGTATACGCGATTACGGAGAAAAGTTATAACCTCTAAGCCACGAAGCCAGCACATGAGTGAATACTGACATGAAAAATTAATTCAAGGTAGTGATGATAATATAAGTACAACAAGACATGACTGTGTGAGCTGGCCACACAAACTAGAGATGTCAACACAAAACATGGTTTTTTTTTTTTTTAAGGCAAAGGAGGTACACAAAGGTTACCACAGAGGAAACATTCAGACGATTGAAGAACATTAAAGCAAACAGGGATATAAATAAATAGTCACATACAAAAAATATACGAGAAATATCATGCGATTAGAAGAAATGTCCTAAGCGGAATATGAAGAATGCTTCTTGTTCACTTCAGTGGAGTTGGTAATATGCTTCAACTTTCTTGCGGCCTGGGTGCTCCGATTACTACTTAGTACTATAATTATGTATGTCTGTCATCTACTGCCTATAGTGCCTTGCAGTGTAAAACATGGGGGTCTTGAACTTGAAGTAAGGCCGCCTGGATTAGTAGTCACCGCGAACTGTGCAGGTTATCGTTTTCTGATTGCCCCCTACGGAACCCCCCCCCCCTTTTTTTTTTTTCTTTTCTCTTACCGAGGATTCGAACCCGGGTCTCCTGAAGGAGAACCCGGCGTTCTAGCCGCTCGGCAAGCCGCTCCTATAGTATAAAGTGCTTGACCTCAACATAGGTTATATTTAAATCTGTCTAAGGTAGTCGTCCGTCTTCCTTTGCCAAGTCTATCAGCCTCTTCATTGACAAGTATACTGCAATGTGATGGGACAACTATATTACAACTCTTGACAGCACAATACACTGAGTGGGACCTATGATATTCCTAATTTGATTTTTATAACTCTACCTTAATGAAACTCGCAGTTTTTATCGATCAATTCATTTTGCATTTACTGAGTTTCCCCTCTTACGATTTAAACTGACTTGGGCAAGAACATTACGGGTAACAAAAATAGGACGTTGAAAGTCGAGAAAATCTGACAAGCAGTACACAGATCCCAGTGGACCCAAAACAATATACAGAGAAAACTTGTTATCGGCACCGAGGTTCATCATTTATTAAACTGAAGACCAAGGAAGAAGACACTAAACATACATCATGGCGTGGGTGACATCTGTATTAGAAATGATTTGCAATAGACACGAGACAAGGATGTGGACGAGATGACCATCGCCACACGGCGTGGACAAAGATGAAACGAACTGAAGTGCATTCAAGGATTGCCAGAATGGCTCCTTGAAACGAAATACGACAAATATCGCTTTTAAAACCTCCACCTACCCAGTAATTTGTTATGGAAATGTTATGGTTCATATCGTGATAATCCAGAAAGCGCTACAAGCTAACATCTTGATGTCTTGATAGACGATAGTCTGTTACATTGTGCTTCAAATAAGGCATAATTACAATCCATGGAAGTAGGAAATGTGATTGATCAGACCAATTAGAGCAGTAAATATTTATCCACAATGGATGCATGTGAACACATGGTCATTTCCACCATCATGCACCATCTGATGTCTCACACGCTCGGCGTGTGATATATCTGCTATCATTGTCTCAGTTATCTTTATTAGATTTCTGATCTTTGTCCTCCATGTAATGCAATCAGCGGCTTCCAAAGTGCAAAATCAATGCCTGTATCAATTATGTCCCGCTTACACACATCTTTCTACCATAGTAGAGGCTGACCTTAATATATATTAGCCATATGTAATTCACGAAAATAGAATGTTCTTTGATATTCTACAGTCGTCCATCCTCTTAATGTGTTCTATCCATCTAAGTCTACGAGGCCTTAGCATGGAACAAACCGTCACACAACACGGTTTTCCGAAAACTTCAGTATTTGTGATTTTGTCTTGACACTTAATGTCAAGCTTTTTTCGTAGGCACAGCATATAACAGCGGTGTAAACGTTTCTCTTGATGTAAGTTGACCAGGCTCCACTGCCATAAAGAAGGGTACTAAGGACACAGGCCAGGACCAGGACTTTTGTTTTGGCAGTAAACTTCTGGTTCTCATAGACCAGTGGTTCTCAGCTTTATTTATCCCATACACCCCTTCACCGTATGTTTAGAACGTCATCCCCCCCCCTTTTTTCATATTTCCTCCTTATAAATCCCCACCCCACCCCTACACAGTACACGTAAAAATTGAGGCTAAATTTAATAACACATACTAGAACAAGTCTAGACATCTACATAAAACGTGATTTGCGGGTCTACTTACGTTATAAAACGAATTTCAGAAGGGCGAGAAGTACAGAAATGTAACGTATGGAGGGGAAAACAATATCAAGTAATCGGTTCTTGTATTAAGGCGATCTTGAAATAATCTTAATCTCCCCCCCCCCTCCCCCCCCCTGGAAACCATAAAATTCCGGGGGGGGGGGGAAGATTCCCCACCGGTTGAAAACCACTGTCATAGACTGTTAACCAGTTCATTGTTGTTGTTGCCTTACCACTCCTAAAGATTTCCGGATCTAGGGATAATTGTTTATTTACCTCTTATCTTAGATATGTGAATTGGTCTTATCTCCAGCTCTGGGCCGCCAAATAAAGATCGATGGTAGCCCATTTTCTCCTAGCGTCACAATCTGTGTTTTCTCTTTTGCTAATTGTTAAACTAAATTCTTCTTCTTCTTCTTTTGCGTTCGTCCGGAATGTTGTTTTAGACGTAAGTGTGTTGTGCCTGTTTATAGCAGAGCTGCGATATTTGAACCTTCCGGCCGACACATCCGGCTTTTTCAGGCATTTGTTGGCCGGGTTACATTCTCAGGTGTTTCGTAGGACATTTGACTTTCACTGTTGTGGTGTTATCCCCATTCCAGCTGGCCCATTTAGAACAGCTGAAGACGTTCCGGTCAGACCTCAAGGGAAGGCAGGAGCAGACCATGGGAATTCTCCGCCAACCAAGGAGGCTTCCATAATTGCAGAGCCGACACATAGCACTCTGGTACTAGGCTCTCCCAAGGAATCGTCACGTCCTACACATGGCTGCTTAGCCTCACTTCCGTATATTGGGCCTTCCGTTCACCATAGGTTCTTCCTCTGGAAACCAGAAGAATAGTCTGCAGATGACATCCACACAGTGAAGAGCCAAATTCATAAGCACTGGAGAATGCAAAAGTAGCTGTTGTAATTCTTCCTTAGAGTGGGTCGTAATTGCATCATCTGCAAAAAGATGAGTCTCTGATCAGTACCCTCCTAATTGTTTACCTTGGCTTTCAATCTCTGAGCATTATAAAGGCCGCCATCTGAGCGTGAGTGACTATATATACCACAATCCTCATCACGAAAGGCATATTTCAATAGAAGTGAAAAGTATATTCCAAAGAGGGTGGGAGCAAGTACACAACCTTGCTTAACTCCTCTTGATTTCAACTCTTATGGAGACGTAAAATCAAACTTGATTATACCCTTTATGCCTGTGTGGAACGATTCCACGATGGACAGACGAGTTGGCGGGCAGTTGATCTTTTTTTTTAGCGCCTTGAACAGACCCTCACGACTGATCAAATCAAATGCCTTTGTGAGATCGGTGAAAGCAATAAACAGTAGATTATGTTCACATTTTTCGTGCAGCTGTCGCAATGATAATATATCAATGGGAGATCGGTTCCGTCGAAAGCCATACTGTGATTCAGGGTAGACTTGACTCCCAGGACTTAAGTTTTTTCCAACGATACATAGAGGTGAGATACCCATACAGTTGTAACAGTCACTCCGATCCATTTTGTTCTTGTACAGTATTCTGATGCTTGAATTTTTGAAATCCGGTAGGACTTGTCCTTCTCGCCAGTATAGCTTATTAGCTTGAGATTTATGGTAGAGTGAGTGTCTTACCCACTCTATTGGAATCCGGTCCTAACCTGAGGCCTTGCATTAAGCAAGTTCATTAATAACTGTTATGGTGGGAAGTGTGTCCAGGTGGTCAAGAGTTAGCAGAACCTCTTTGGCGCTGAGAACATCATCCGCCAGTTTGGTCTCGCTTGAGTGAAGCTCCAAATAGTGCTCTACCCATTCATCCATCTGCTGTTTCATATCAGTGATGATTCTCCAGTTAAAAGTTTTTAGTGGTGCACTTGTTTTAATTATTGGATTGAATAATTATTATTATAAAAATATTTAATTATTATATTATTATTATATAACACAGTTTTATAATCTTTTGCGTCTATCCCCGTGGTATCTGAGCGATGTTGCTTTTTGTAGCAGTTATTATTCGTGGTTAAAGAGTTGTACTTGCTGTGTTTTGATGGTCAAATATAATGACACTATCTTCAGTTATAATTTCCTATCATGCCTCTGTGTGTAACAATAAGCATCCACTGGCATAATTTTGAATGCACTCGCATAACTTGATCCAATAGTCATTCACACACTAGCTGCTTTTTGCACATCCTAGCTTGTTTCAACTCACTGAGAATGATTCGCTTCATTCCTTCCTCGTTTCTTAAGTTTTCTTTCAATCAATCAAGGGCTGCAGTGTCTGGCTGTTTGCCGCAAACCAGCATGCCTCTTGTAACCCAGTGCCATAAACCCCTATCGCTGTTTTACAAAGAGTTTCTTTAAGTATATCCCACTTTTCACTTCCTGTAAACTTAGTAAGAGCGTCTTCAAGATTATTGGAACTCAGGTTCCTTGTGGTGTTGATATTAATCCTGGGGTTATATTCGTGTTTAGCTGTGTATATTCTCTTTGGTCTCAATCTAACCCTAGCAACGACCAAAGAATGATCAGTTTCGCAATCAGTACTATGCTAACTTCGAGTTTATGATGATTCAAATGTCTTCCCTCTGGACACGGTGTTGGAGTCTGTTGACAAATAACACATACGCAGGAAACATGACCAACCTTGGCATAATCCCAGCTAGTGCCGCAAGTGATGTTCAGAATCATAACCTGTTTACATTTTAATACTCATCTCTGCCGAAGTGGATGCTTATTGTTACACAGGGAGGCATGATAGGAAATTATAACTGAAGATAGTGTCATTATATTTGACCATCAAAGCACAGTAAGTAAAACTGTCTGACCACGAATAATAACTGCTACAAAAAGCAACATCGCTCAGATACGACGGGGATAGACGCAAAAGATTATAAAACTGTGTTAACCGCAGCAAAAACAATCGTAGTGTTTTACCGTCTTATCCCTCCACGGAGAATAAGTCCTCCTTGAAGACTTGTTTATCATTGTCTGCATTTTGCAATTAACGTTTTCTGCGAGATGAAATAATCTCACATCCTCCTCTTTCCACACATGACAGGTCACGGTGTTTAATATTCTCTGCTTCTCTTAGGGGGCCCAGTAACACACAAGCAAATTTCTATCCAAATCCAAAGTTGGCTCGAGTGCGTGAAAGGTCTTTCTAGTATTATACTTGGCTGATGGAATTAGCTGGTTGGTTCAGTGGTTTAACATGTGCTTCCCCGTGGTCTAATCTTCCCACACTTCTTTTCAACATCATCTTGTGATGCCTTCATCACGTAGGCAATGACATTTGTGTTTTGTTACTGGAAAAAGGATTACATTGCTGACAATCATGAGCACGTCTTCAAGGTGCTTCCCATTCCATTTCTTTTCCACATTATTAAGATGCATTTCTGCTACCCATATTAAGCTCCACATCAACCGCGTTCATATTGATATGGGAATATTGATATTTTACTGTTCGGGTATATTCCATCTGATATACCAGCTATGTGGGTGCTTTATTTCTAAAGGATTATAACCTAGCCTCTATGCTGCATTACACTGTATTCTTCAGTAAGACTTTCCTAGCCTCTATGCTGGATTACACTGTAATCTTCAGCCAGACTATCGACATGTTTCCAGTGACAGGTTCTAATCTTATAGGAACATAATTATAGATGTCAAGTGTCAAGTATACAGTTTTCCACTGTAGTTGTATTTTGATAATGTCTGTTTCATTATGCTATTTCTCACTCCCTCTCATCATAGTGGAGAATAAAACCACTGAAAACGTTCATTATTGGTTAATGTTCTTCTTCCTTCTGTCTTTTATCCCGCAACGGAGCATACGCCCTCAACCAAACTACCCCGCCCTATCTCGTTCTATATTTAGCAACTAACTCCTTTCGCGTGCTCCTGGCACCTTCCGTCGTTGTCAGACGATAGTTTGTTACATTGTGCTTCAAAAAAGGCATAACTACAACCCATGGCGGTAGCGAATGTGACTGATCAGACCAATTCACGCGGTAATTGTTCGTCCACAATGGATGCATGTGAATACCTGGTCATATCTACCATCACTCAGGGCCGTGCTGTTACAGAGAGGTGGCCGCATCAGGCGGCACTGTAAGAGGGCAGCATAAGCAGCGAAAACAAAATACAATTTGAACCGTTCAATAATTAAAAATCTTTAAGGGGCGGCATTTCGAAAAGAAAAAACATTTAAGGGGCGGCATTTCGAATACTTGCATCATACTGAGAAAATCTACCGCACGGCCCTGCCATCACTCACCAACTGATGTCTCGCACCATCACACGTTCAGCGTATGACCTATCTGCAATCATTTTCTCCTTTGTCTTTATACCATTTCTGATCTGTGCCCTCCATGCAACACGTTCGGCGGCGACTTGCTCCCAATGTGCATTATCAATACATGTATCAATCATGTCCTGCTTACACCATCTTTATACCGTAGTGGAGGCCGACCTTGATATATTATAGCCATATGTAATTCACCAAACAAGAATGTCCTGTGATATTCTACGGTCGTCCATCCTCTTAATGTGTTCTATCCATCTAAGTCTACGAAGCCTTGGCATAGAACAAACCGTCACACAACCCGATTTTTTTCAAAACTTCAGTATTTGTGATTTTGTCTTGCCACTTAATACCAAGTATTCTTTGCAGGCGCCGCATATGAAAGCTGTTTAAACGTTTCTCTTGGTGTGAGTAGGTCGACCAGGCTTCACTGCCATATAAAGAAGAGTACTGAGGACCAGGCTTGATAGACCAGGACTTTTGATTTGGCAGTAAGCTTCATGTTCTCCCAGACGTTTTGTTAACCTATTCACCGTTGTTGCTGCCTTACCAGTCCTGATGATTTCCTTAATTTACCTCTGATCCTAGATATGAGAAACGTCTACTATCTCCAGTTAAGCTTACCTCTGATCCTAGATATGAGAAACTTCTACTATCTCCAGTTAAGCATCATAAGCAACGACTGATGGTACCTCATTTGCACCTTGCATCATATGTGTTTTATTTTTGCTAATTTTTAAACCAAATTCACAACAAGCATTGGGAATTGCAGATAGTAGACGATGTAATTTTTCCTCAGAGTGGGTCGTTACTGCAGTTTCATCTGCAAAAAGCAACTATCTGATCAGTACCCTCCTAATTTTGGTCTTGCCCGTAAATCTCTAAGCATTGTACTGGCCGAGCGTGAATTAATGCATATACCACCACATTGATCACGAAAGGCATATTTAAATAAAAGTGAAAATTATATTCCAAAGAGAGTGGGGGAAAGCACACAACCTTGCTTAACAGCACTCCTGATTTCAAACTCTTCAGAACATGCACAATCAAACTTTATACCCTTCATACCTGTGTCCTCAATTAATCTGTCTATAACTCTCTTCGCCGTGTGTTTTAGGTTTCCATCTTTTGTTTGCCATGGGTTCCAGAGAAAGGAATTTATGATACTATTAACATATGCCCTCAATGTGTGTCGTTCCAGCGCAGGCATCTGATCCTCACCTCTCGATTTGCTGGAAGAATGTTTTATCCTAAAGCTCTGCATGAGTGATTCTTTGTTGGTGCATATGACCAGATCATGTTCGTGCTTTCTTTATGGTTCTAACTATTGCTATACTAAAACTCACTGCTTCTCACTCTAAGTGCTTTCTCTGCCTCTTTACATAGTATTTGAGCCAATGTCTCACTGTGAGAGACAATTTCATCTGCATGGCCTGAGAACAGCACAATTCCACCTCCATTGAGAAGCTTTTGTCTGCTACAGTCCATTTTGTTTCGCATAATTCAAAAAAGCTTTTTTTTCCTCTAACATTTTTGCTATCCTCCCCAATATATAACTAGTTCTAACATTCCAGGTGCCAGTTTTGGAGACTGTCCTAGGTGAAAGGTAAATAGATTTCTTCTTCTTCTTTCAGCTTAGTTTAGTTAGTTTCTTCTTCTTTCGTTCGCTTGAAATATGTCTATAGCTGCAATGTTGTCTCGTGTGAATTTAACTGTCTTTTTTTTTTAGTTCACTCAGCGGTCCACAGAGTTTTCTTCCACTGTTGTCTCTTTAGGCCAGAAGGTTTGCCTAGATATGATAAATTGTGGGCAGTCTTGGGGTCTGTGCTTTGCTGTCTGCTACGCCAAGGTAAATAGATGATCCAGACGCCTCCTGTTTTCTGCATCGTGTCATACATCTAGGAGAAGAGCCTCCTTTCGCCTTGGTTGGCTGAGTTTTCCTTTCCTTAATTTTAAACTCAGTAAGTTAGAATTATTCTTTCTGTTCTTACGGGCCCAGGTAATACACGGGCAGGTTGGATTTGTCAGCTAAGGTTTTCAACAGTATGGGGTAGCCAGAACCACATTAATCCTCATTAGCCATCTCTTAAAACATGAAGTAAATTATTACTCCAAGACATAACTCACAATTATTGCTCCACGACATGCATATTTAAAGATCCTCTTTGACATTGTCATGTTGCAACTATTCCTCTCTGACACCAACATCTGGCAACTATTCCTCTCTGACACTGCCAACTGTTCCTCTCTGACAGTGACTTCCTCTCTGACACCAACATATGGCAACTATTCCTCTCTGACACCAACATCTGGCAACTATTCCTCTCTGACACTGCCAACTATTCCTCTCTGACACTGCCAACTGTTCCTCTCTGACACCAACATCTGGCAACTATTCCTCTCTCACACCAACATCTGGCAACTATTCCTCTCTGACACTGCCAACTGTTCCTCTCTGGCAGTGACTTCCTCTCTGACACCAACATCTGGCAACTATTCCTCTCTGACACCAACATCTGGCAACTATTCCTCTCTGACACTGCCAACTGTTCCTCTCTGACAGTGACTTCCTCTCTGACACCAACATCTGGCAACTATTCCTCTCTGACACTGCCAACTGTTCCTCTCTGACACTGCCAACTGTTCCTCTCTGACAGTGACTTCCTCTCTGACACCAACATCTGGCAACTATTCCTCTCTCACACCAACATCTGGCAACTATTCCTCTCTGACACCAACATCTGGCAACTATTCCTCTCTGACACTGCCAACTGTTCCTCTCTGACAGTGACTTCCTCTCTGACACCAACATCTGGCAACTATTCCTCTCTTACACCAACATCTGGCAACTATTCCTCTCTGACACCAACATCTGGCAACTATTCCTCTCTGACACCAACATCTGGCAACTATTCCTCTCTGACACCAACATCTGGCAACTATTCCCCTCTGACACCAACATCTGGCTATTCCTTTCTGACACCAACATCTGGCTATTCCTTTCTGACACCAACATCTGGCAACTATTCCTCTCTGACACTGCCAACTGTTCCTCTCTGACAGTGACTTCCTCTTTGACACCAACATCTGGCAACTATTCCTCTCTGACACCAACATCTGGCAACTATTCCTCTCTGACACCAACATCTGGCAACTATTCCTCTCTGACACCAACATCTGGCTATTCCTTTCTGACACCAACATCTGGCTATTCCTTTCTGACACCAACATCTGGCAACTATTCCTCTCTGACACCAACATCTGGCAACTATTCCTCTCTGACACCAACATCTGGCAACTATTCCTCTCTGACACCAACATCTGGCTATTCCTTTCTGACACCAACATCTGGCTATTCCTTTCTGACACCAACATCTGGCAACTATTCCTCTCTGACACTGACATCTTGCATCTGATCCTCTTTAACACTGCCATCTTGCAACTTACCAACATATACATCTTTCTTCTGTTTCTCTATAAAAGTGACAGCTACTTCTAACACTCCACTATTACTCCATAACTAACATCTATTACTCTCTAACACTCACTACTCTCATAATTTATTAAAACACTATTTCTTGCCAAGATATGTCTCTAACTATTAATAACACTGATAGTTTAGAACCATCTCAGATTAACATCTTGTAACAACTAACTTTGAATCTCAACTATTAATCTTTAACAATAACGCCTCTCAACCACTACTGTATGAGACAATTCATGATACTGATTCTGCTCAACTAACATGTAAATCAGGGGTGGCCAACACGAGGCCCGCGGGTCGCATGCGGCCCGCCGGTCGTCATGTTGCGGCCTGCCGAATGGGAAGCAATGATGTGGTCAAGGCTGTAGCACACTTGCTTGTTTACTTTAATTAACTAAAAAAAAAAATACAGGTGCATGGTACTGCAGAAAACATTATTTCTGAAATTTGGCCCGCCTGCTGAAAAGGTTGGCCACCCCTGATGTAAATCATCATGATGCCTCTCAGCTAATACCAATTTCATGATACCAGTGCCCCCAAACTATTGTTTCAGGACACTAAAACTTAACTTTATTTTCATGACAACTGGAGAAGATAGGGAACTGCTAATGTCATGAGCATGGTTGGAGAGTTCTGCGCCTATGCTCTTCTCACTAAGTGTGGGGGAAACGGCGACCTATTCCTCTGAATTCAAGCTTACACAATGTCATGGCCCTTTCACATTACATACCCACAGCAGGAAACTGCTTCAGGACAAATAAAACAAGAGACTGAACACTAAGAAATGCAGGACTACCAGAAGTTGATACATCAAAGTGTGAAGCTCTCACACTAGAACCATGAATAGGCTGCTTAGATTTATCAAGGTGTGAAGCTCTCACACTAGAACCATGAATATGCTGCTTAGACTTATCAAGGTGTGAAGCTCTCACACTAGAACCATGAAAAGGCTGCTTAGACTTATCAAGGTGTGAAGCTCTCACACTAGAACCATGAATAGGCTGCTTAGACTTATCAAGGTGTGAAGCTTTCACACTAGAACCATGAATAGGCTGCTTAGATTTATCAAGGTGTGAAGCTCTCACACCAGAACCATGTATAGCCTACCTAGATCTATCAAGGTGTGAAGCTCTCACACTAAAACCATGCATAGGCTGCCTAGATTTATCAAGGTGTGAAGCTCTCACTAAGACCATGCATAGGCTACCTAGATTTATCAAGGTGAGAAGCTCTCACACCAGAACCATGGATAGCCTACGTAGATTTATCAAAGTGCGAAGCTCTCACACTAAAATCATGAATAGGCTGCCTAGATTTATCAAGGTGTGAAGCTCTCACACCAGAACCACGGATAGACTGCCTAGATTTATCAAAGTGTGAAGCTCTCACACCAGAACCATGGATAGGTTACCTAGATTTATCAAGTACAGTCATGGAAGTCCCAGAAATAACATTTAAAAATGAACAAATAGAACAAAACGCTCTTCCACTTTACATGTTCAGGGAAAAGAATATCTCACACATCTGAGCGCGGGTGTTTACAGATGGTTCAGACAAAGGGGTCACACAAAAGATAGGGAGCATAATCTACATATGAAAATACAAGCTCCATAACTGTAGCAGAAATATGTGCTAACTTCAGGGCAGAGACAACTGCCCTTATTACAGCTGTAAAGGCCCTTAGTCTAGTAGAAATAACCCAAGAAACTGATGTCTTCACAGACAAAGCAGTCCTCCAAGCCATGAAATGCTCTAAACAGGACAATACCCATGAAATAAAAGAGAATGCTGTCTACAAAACCAATAGTCCTGCAGTGAATAGGCCTACCAACCCCATGTGTTATCCCTGAAAACAAGAAGGCAGACAAGCTAGCAAAGGCTGGAGACAGCCAAACAGCAATATCCATCCCAGAGCTTTAGAAAGGTAAAACACCACTAAAGCAATCTATGGGCATGAATTGGAGGAAAGAAAAACATTACAGAACACCACAGCATAAAAGAGCTTGGCAGAAACACAGACAGAATTTTTAGGCTAAACAGGATACTGTAGATAGAGCACGCTACCGAATGGTTCACACTAACTCTGTTGCAACTGAAGCACAAATGCCAACTCCAGAACATGTTCTACAAGACCGCACAGACTTCTAGACAGAGGAAACCTACTCCCACAGTAGTGAAGCTTCAAGAAATGAAGACTAGTGAAGACCTTAAGCAAACTGTCAATTTAGTGACCTATGTTGGAATAGAATAGCAAACGATCACTGAAGAAGATACATATTTGTTATTCCATGACATTCATGCCCATTTAGTATTCCTTGACACTGGTACATCTGAATTATTATTTCATGGCTTACCTGGACATGTATTCCATGACAATAATACATCTGGACTATTATTCTATGACAGTGATACACCTGGACTATTATTCCATGACAGCGACACACCTGGACTATTATCCCATGACAGAGGTACATCTGGCAGAGTGGCTAGAATGCTGGATTCTCCTTGGGAGACCCGGGTTTGAATCCTCGGTAAGGTGTGGGGGGGGTTTTTTCCTGTCAGGGCAAATAGAAATCTCTAGCCTGCACAGTTTGCGGTGACTGCACTCATCTCATCTCATCTCATCATGTTCCTCTTGTACCTTGCGGTGTCGAGGTGAAGTATAAACTTCGTGAGAGTGCCCGGTTATGGGCTTCGTATATCGACATTCCCATGGATTCTGTTATTCCCTCCGTCCAGCGTTTACGTGGTCGGCCTCTTCCTCTGTTTCCATCTGGTCTGTACGTCATTGCCTGTTGTGGCATGCTGTTGACTGGTAGCCTACTTGCATGGCCAAACCATTTGACTTGCTGCTTTCTAATAAAATCTAGAGCAGCTTTAACCCCCACTTTAGTCCTGATTTCTTCATTTCTGATCTTATCTCTTCTTGATACGTTGAGTATTCTTCTCAGGAACCTCATTTCTGTTGTTGTGATTTTTCTTTTCTCTTTTTCTGTCATTGTCCAGGTTTGGCATTGGTAGCACAGAGTTGGTAGGAAGATTGTGTTGTAAAGTGCTTTCTTAGTAGTTATTGATACATGTTTGTTCTTTAGTATTGGTGCCATTTGTCCAATGAGTTGATTTGCCTTATTGCACCTATTTTCGATCTCGTCTTCTGATCTGCCATTTGATGATATTATACTTCCTAGGTACTTGAAGCTCTTTACTTGTTTCAAGGGATGTTCGTTTAGGTGAATTGTTGCTGTTTGTTCTTCTTTAGTTATAGTCATTACCTCTGTTTTGCTTGTGCTAATTTTCATGTTATGTTCCCTACACATTTCGTTTAGACTATTCATGTGGTCTTGTAATTCAGCTTCTGATTTTGCTATTAGTGCTTGGTCGTCCGCAAACAGGAGTTCTCTAATGGTTAGATTTGCAGATGGTTCTTCTTCTGTGTTCTCGTCATGCGGTATTCTTGCTGTCTCTGCTTGGCTGGTTTCTTTACATATGTTGTCTATATATGTTATGAACAAGAGAGGGGACAGGACACAACCTTGTCGTACTCCAGATCTTATGGTGAAGGGTTCTGAGTGTCCTCCAGTTGCTCTCACTATGCATTCACTGTTGTCGTATAAACTTCTACATAGGTTTGTTAGATGTGTACTCACTCCATATTGTTTAAGGATTTCCCACAGCTTGTTTCTATCTACCCTATCAAATGCCTTTTCTTGGTCAACAAAGGCTAAGTAGAGTGTTTCATTGAATTCAATTGATTTTTCTATAAGTTGTCTAAGAGCAAAAATGGCGTCTGTGCATCCTTTGTTTTTCCTAAATCCAAGCTGCGTTTCGCTTAGCTGGGGTTCTAAAGTAGTTCGTAATCTTTTTTCAAGAATTTTGCAAAATATTTTCCCAGTATGACTCAACAGTGAAATGCCTCTGTATTGTGTGCAATCTCTTTTGCTGCCTTTGTTTTTCCAAATTGGGATAATTATGGCGTTTCCCCAGTCTCGTGGTGTCTGTTGTTCTACCCAAACATGGTTGAATAGTCTATGTAGCCAAGCTGTTCCTACTTCCCTTGCTGCTTTAATTAGTTCATTTGGTATTTCATCCTGTCCTGGTGATTTGTTCAATGGGGCTAATCTGATGGCTTCTATAATTTCTTCTTTTAGTATGTCTGGTTCTAGTTCCTCGGTGACATCTGTGTAGGTCTCTTGAATTCCTGTGACATCTGATGGGATGTTGAGAAGTTGTTCGAAATACTGCTTCCATCTTATTAGGATGTGTTTTTGTTCACTTATTGGTTCTCCATTTGCACTAGCCAGGCGGCCTTAATTCCTCAGGCTCAAGAACCCCCTGCCATACACCGCAAGGTACTTATATTGGCAGTAAATGACCATTTAAATGACAGTTTTAGTGATACACCTGGACATGACAGTGGTACATCTGGACTATTATTCCATGACTATTAGTCGTTAGTCGCGGTTCTAACTTCATGACAAAGGGTCACCCCATAATTCTCTGATACTGTGAATACCACACAAAACTCATTGTCCCATGTGAAAAGTGGAACAAACAGCAGTCCCAACAACCCAACAGCACGCACAGGCTGACATGCATAAGGCCACAGCCAGAATAACAGCACAACAGTCTGTGATTTCTTGGCAATTTTATGTTCAGTAGTTTGCCTTTGCTTTCTGAACAACCGACACTCATACCATTTTATAAAAACCCAAGGCAAGGCGATCTCTGCCAAAACAGCAGTCCTGATAATCCAACAGCACGCACAGGCTGACATGCATAAGGCCACAGCCAGAATGACAACACAACAGTCTGTGATTTCTTGGAAACTATGTTCAGTATTTTGCCATTGCTTTCTGAATGACCGACACTCATACCATTTTACTTTTAAAAAACCTGCCAAATCGCCTGCAGCTTTGTTTCGAATGTGATATGCAGGATTACGAATTGTGTATACCCCTAGCCATAGAGACTCCTATTCCAAGCTACTGATACATCTGGACTATTATTCCATGAAACATACATCTGGACTGTTATTACATGCCACTGATACATCTGGACTATTATTCCATGCCACTGACACAGCTGGACTAGTATTCCATAACAATGATACATCTAGACTATTAGTCCATGACAATGATTCACCTAGACTATTAGTCCATGACAATGATACATCTAGATATTCCATGACAATGATACATCTGTATTAGTATTCCATAACTGAAATTATTATTCCATGACATATACATCTGGACTTACTTCAGGGCAATGATACATCTGGACTATTATTCCATGACAATGATACATCTAGACTTATTCCATGACAATGATACATCAAGACATTCCATAACAATGATATAACTGGACTATTATTCCATGACATATATCTGGACTATTATTCCATGCCGATACATCTGGACTATTATTCCATGACAATTATACATCTGGTCTATTATTCCTTGAATAATACATTATTATTCCATGACATATACATCTGGACTTATTCCATAACAATGGTACATCTGGACTATTATTCCATGACAGTAAAATGTCTGGACTTATTTACAGTGATACATCTAGACTTTTATTCCATGACAGCCATATATATGGACTTTTATTCCATGACAGTGATGTCTTCTGGACTATTATTCCATGACAGTGATACTTCTGGACTATTTTTTTATGACAATGATATATCTCGAATATTGCTCCATGACAATGCATAGATAATTCCTACCGGATTACTTTGTCCACAACTGCTGGCCTCAAAACTGTTTAAATCTGCCAAACTATTATGCCTAAATAAGAGTTGCCTTTCTTGTCACTGTCACGAAATGAATCATTGAAATTGCTTTTGCCTGTTCAACAAATGAATTTGTGTATATTTATAATGAATTAAAGTAGTTAATTGACTTACCTCCATACGCTGGAATGAAGCAAAAATATCAGAACTTTCAAAAACTCCTAGTAAGATTCTTAAGAATCCTCTGTGGTGAAGATAAAATGACAAGATGCGATTAGATCACCATGAGAAATCCATGCAATGGTCTTTTCCCAGAAAAACGCTAGACGGTTTATGTAAATAAATTAATTTTTAACTGATTTGATCACCTCGAAGTCAATAAAATGTTAAATAATAGTAATTACTAATAGTAATACTTCCACAACCGTCTTAAATATTATATCTGCCTGAAGGATTTGTCATTTGGAAAACAGAAACTCTGAGAAGATAAACTGAACATCAATTTGCTCAATAATTTGTCTGCTGTTTATGAAAGCTGTTTAATAAGATGTAATAATGTAATATATATTATTTAAGGACTGTTTTCTCTATGGAATATATATACTATAGCACTATAGCGTTAATAAATTACAATTACACACTTAATAAAGCGGTTTAAACGTCAAGAAAACACGTCTTATTCTAAATATTCACGTTTAGTTTACCAAGTGATTTTTGCTAATTTAAACGTTCAAAACATTTATTAGATACCATTTATCATAACTCAACGACATTCATTATACGATGAAGCGGGTGTAATTGTTATCCACACGTGAACGAACTCAAGAAAATCGTGATCGTGGAGAATGATGCGGCTAAAATGTAAGTAAACAATTCCACAACTGCCACAACCAACCGTCTGTGTGATTATGAATAATCATTGCAGACAGCTGCTTGTAGGTCACATCCGGTTATAGTGTGACCCTCAGGCCTGCTGCGCGTAATGTAGAGTTGGACTGCAGTAAAGCAGTGACTTTTGATTGTGTTTTTGTAGAGCTGACCAATTCCATTTTAAGTTTTTGTTGATTTATTCGTTGCACAAACAATGTATGAACATTTTGTTCTTGATTGTTGAATATAACATAGCCGTTTTAATGGCGACCGAAGAGGGAAAATTAACAACATTATTGAATATAATATTGCTCATTGACTCATTGTATTTGAGATGTAAATAATAGAATAGCATAAAGTGTAGGGCGGCTATGCTATACAAAATATAATTACGGGTAAAAGAGGTTGTTGCAGCGAAAGCCTTCATCAGCAAACAGTCAATAAATTATGGGGTTGATTGTGATGTCCTTTAAAAGACATGCATCTTACTTTTAAATAGATTGTATAGCAGGCTGCAGCATTGATAAGCGGTTTAAAAACGTAAACATCCTGCCACCTTTTTTTTTTTCCCCATTCCTTTCAACCCTATACACATGAACGTATAAAAGCATGTTTGGTTTTTAGTTTTTAGTCTGCAGGTAATTCACAATCTCATCTCCATTCACTCCACAGCCCCTCCTCGTCTATCATGGTATGCGTGTTAATGTTAAGTTATGGTGCCGTGTGTTATCGTAGCCCGCAAAAGAAGCAATGAATAGTACCGGTTACTGAATGTGCATGTGGTAAGAAGCAGCTAAGACGATTCGGAGCGAGACCGATAAGTCACAGAGTAGAAAATGTTACCTGCAGAATCCAGCCAATCATAAACAAGTCTGGAAAGGACTTTAATAAATCAACAAAAACGAGAAGTGTAATAGGTTTTACTAGAACACAGCCATAAGTGACAAAGTGGACGTTGCGACTGAAGCCTTCGTCAGTACACAAACAGCAGACAGATCTGGTACTACTGCATACAAAGTATACATCAGCTGGTATGTGTCCGTCATCCGAATAGACCAGGCAATGAAACACTCCTGATCGGAGTGGCTAAAGTAAGCGTCCGTGACGGGATGCAAGAATTGGAACAGAGACACTTTATAGAATATCTAAAACAGAGTTGGTAAAAGAAATACTGTAAGGGTATGTAATGGTATGCAAAAACAGAAAAACTTTAAGAAACAACTAAAACAGTGTGTTAAAAAAGAACAAATCGTTATTCTGCGCCTCGGAACAGGACATGATCGATTAAGCAACCACATGTTTCCAAGATTCAAGACTGACGAATCAGTCATGTGCTCAAGTGAATTGGCGCCGCATACAGCAGATCACATACTTCAAGACTGCCAAAAATATGTCATATCTAGGCAAACCATCTGACCTAGAAAACCAACAGTAGATGCTAAACTGTATGGACCATCGAGTGAACTAAAAACAAAAACTGAGTAAAGTCTATGCAAGATAGAAGAGCATTGCGGATAAAGACAATTAATTACAAGCTAACGAAACAGCAGGTCCTCGGGATCCGAGTCTACACAGATGGATCAGCACAAAAGGCTGTTTGAAATGGAGGAGCGGGAGTGTATATAGAATACCCAAATAATATTAGGGACACGCCCAGAGTACCAACAGGAAAGTACTGCCATAACTGTGATGCCAAAATCCAGGTAATCAAGATAGCAACAGAGAAATTACTAAATACCAACTATGATACACAGCCTATGGTGCTATTGACAGATGCAAAATCAGTACTTGATGAGATCCTGTCTAGAAAATTGCCAGTACTAAGGACACTACTTTATGAACTTGACAGCCAGCGTAAGCTCACCATACAGTGGATACCATCCCACTGTGGAATACGTGGAAACGACAGAGCTGATCGATTAGCTAAGGAAGGAGCATTAGAAGAGCAGCCTGATATACCCGCCGCATACCACCAAAAGAAATAAAGGATCAAATCCGCCAGAAAGCCACCAACAACTTCTCAAGACGACTACTACCTTATAGACAGGCCAGAACAAATCAGGACACAATAGATTACGTAACCACGTGTATACACAATTCAATGTTGGCGAATCAGCCATGTGCACACGAGGATTAGCGCCGCAGACAGCAGATCACATACTCCAAGACTGAAAAAAATACGACATATCACTTCTGGCCTGTAGAAATAAATGGAAGATAAATTATATGGACCACAGAGTGAACTAAGACGCGGGGGGTCCTGGATGGCACAGGCAGAACTTTCTGTACGTTAGGTGTGTGATCTAGAGACCATCAATCTTGAAAGAGAGTGGGTTAAAGTTCCGAAAGACATAACGGACTAATTCATTCATTCATTCAGTAGCGTGTCCTTTGCAGAACCTCGCTCCCATAACAACCTTCCGGAAAACCTCTCGATCATAAACAATATGTCCCGCGTCTGATACACCCATCTGGAGATCATCCGCCACATCCTGCACCCATCTTCTCTTTGGCCTTCCTCTTCCTCTCTTCCCAGGCATATACCCCTCCATTATTGTTCTCTCCAAACTTTCGTGGCCTTTCAAGTGACCAAAATATTTCAATTTTCTTTGTTTTATCGTCTTTAATAGCCAACCTTCTTCAATATTCAGCTCTTGAAGTATGGATGCATTTGTTCTTTCATGGTGGACTAGCACAATGTAATAGTAACACTGGGTCGCGAGTGCAGAGAATGGGCAGCGTGCCGCAATGAGTTTGAAGTGCAACAACTGATAAAGAGTAACACACATCAAGGTGACATAGTCATCTACACCGATTTGTCAGTGGTGAGAAACAGACGTAGTGGTTGAGGTTTTATTGCAAAGGTAATGGACGAGTCTTGATAAAGGAGAGTCTGGCATATGATACTACGGCCTCCAGCATGAGAATGGAGGTAGAAGCAGTAACAGCAGCATTTCGTTGGTTAAAGAAGACTACTGCAACACACATTGTGTTCATTGCGGATTCAAAGAGTATGCTTAGTAAGGTAGAGAAAGTAATTTCTCGTGTGGGGATGAGGGGGAATGAACAGGCTGATAAGCTGGCAGGGAATGCACCTCTTGGTGGTAGATTGACTATGGACAAGGGGGAGGTGGTCTTGCGCTTGTGGGGACAGATGGAGAAGGCGGGAGAACAGATTGAGAACCCATATGAGGAAAGAATGAGATTGCAGGGGTTCTGGAAGAATCTCAAAACTGAGAGGGAAGACCAGGAGAACTTTAAATCAGATCGTGGTGGGAACGATTAGTAGTATGACTCTTTGCTGGCTGTTGAACGAGAGGACGGAGCACGTATGGGAATGTCCTGAGTGCAGTGAGGTCGGTTCTTAACTCAACTCAACAGAGTGAACTAACAAAGACAGTTAAATTCATACAAAAGACAACATTGCAGTTACAGACAACTTTCAAGCGAGTGAAAGAAGAAGGAGAAGCTAACGAAAAAAGAGGGAAGCGTGTAAAAAAATGATGTAACTAACTGTCTGTTAACCACGTGCTCCTAAATAATATTGAAGCTTTTTGTAATCGTAATTCAATGCCGGGCTTGTTCTTTTATGTTTGACTTCATTCAACCATTCGTTAAATCCAGAAACATATGCTGAGATTATGTCAACGTTTCTTTAGAAAAGTACTTTTTTATTGCATTCATCATTGTCCTGTAGCAAGTCATTTGCAGAAGGTCGCACACGTCACAACCCGGAGAAAAGATTATCTATCACTCCGCCAATTTTCCTGCCAGGGTGTCTCTACTCTCTAGTCTCTAGCTCAAAATACTGTGTCCGCCGCCGTGTTGCTCTACATCCGCCCTGTCTACCAGGAAAAATCTGTGTAATTACTTTCCTTCCAAGCCACAGTGACATGTAACAAGGACAATTATTTCAGTTTCCGAGAAAGGGTGCACATTTTCTTGGATGTTCTGATCGTGTAAAATGTCAGTATTTTTATTCTTCTTGATCCACGGCATTCGACAAATGTATCTATTGTTTTAGTTAACACCCCTCCCCCACCTCTTCTTTCTCAGCTACCTTAGCACAATATAGCGGAGAAAGAAAACGGGATTTGAAGTTATAAATTGGACAAAACTCATAAATTAATTATAAAAATAACATTGTTACTGAGTTCTCCCTATTTCTTATTCTTGACACCCGTAGTGACTTGGGATAGTTCACATCTAAATAATGAAGAATACCATTAATCAAGACAGCCACATAGCCGCGGGCTTTTCCATCTTTGCATACGGTGCCCTCTTTTCCTATTAAGCTCTGGTGAACAGCGAGTCTCTGAAGCTATGAAACCAGACCCATAGAACCTACCGGGATAAACTGTAACTAGAGGGAGGGGGGACCCTGGAAACCTCCTACAGGGCAAGTCCTCTGCCAGATGTATTCAATGCTATACCCATAAAGACGTTCCAATCTCCACTGCACACCGTAACTCATATAGTAAACACCCATACATGGGTTAAATTGCTTTAAACTCCGGCCGATAAAACGCGCAGATTGACTGTAGGGCAGCTGGAGTTGCAGTATAACGTTGGCGGTCTGTTTGGCATGCGGGTTGGCGCCAAACGGAAGGACTCTCTGTGGGACATCCATTACCCCAGACCAGGCATGGTGGCCCTACCAGGACGGCCGTGTACATCCGCCACAGATTCCACACAGCATGGAAAATAGTGGCTTATCAAACCATCACGGGAGCAACTGAGTCGATACCATCAGGATATGTCAGAAGAAAAAATAATGGACATAAAAGGGGAGAGGTGAGAAAAGGAGAGCTGGGCAGAGAAAAACTGGAAAAGGTGAATGCACAAATAAAAAGTTATGGCTGTAATGAAGTACCTACGTGCCGGTTCTTGAAACTATCGCAGCGCTAGCCATACACAAGATCGTATACGGCTTTGATGTCCTCGTGCTACACGAGACTAGATGAGAGTAGCTACTACCATCAAGAGCCATAGCTATGTCTGTTGTGCAAAACCGCCGGAACTCGGTAGACGAGGACAATATGTGTTTGTCAAAGCTGATCAGTCTCGTCAATGTATAGAAGTTGCGTATCTCAACAACAGAGCAGCTGGGTGTATCGCACTTTCCCGCAGATAGAGAAACCAACAAGAATACAGCGATGTTCATGTAGACACGAAGAAAACAGATGAAAATTACTATTACAGCTGGAGACATCTGTTAATCGGGAAGTTTAATGCTAGTACCAGGGATCCGGGAAACTCCAATGGTAATCCCTAGGTTCTCGCCCTGAACCAAGCACTGTTTAGCAGGCGCCTGGCACTGCCAAACGACGACTTTCCGACTAGGCTTGCATCTAGATGTATTTATAGAGCTAAAGGTTTGTGTCAAACATTGCTATAGATCTGATCCTTATGTTCAGTGCATCTCCCTCAGGAAGATGAAACGTGTTGGGGTAGCAAGAGTGATCACTGCGTAAGAGTAATATAACAACGGGGGAGCTGAGTGGTCTCGAGGTATGGTGTCCGCCTCGAGTGCTGGAGGTCCCGGGTTCAAGCCCCAGTGAGGGCCGGGATTTTTGTACGTGGACTTCTAGTAACAAAATTTCCCCTGGTCTCTGAGTAGTGAGATCGGACGCTCGTGTGTATTGTTGCGCATGTAAAACATCCCTTGGCAGTTGGAAATCGGTACAATTTCGAGTTAAACATCTACCCAAAGTATTTCAGGATCCTCGCCGGTGCTACGGAGTTCGTGCACTGATCTGCGATTCTCCGAACTCGGGCTTGAGTTAGAAGTAGAACGGAGCACTTATGGGTTACCCAGTGTTTCCCAACGTGGGGCCCACGCCCCACAGGGGGGCAATTTGACTGTTAAGGGGGGCAATTCGAAAATGGAAGAAATCGGCAGAATATAACAAAACAGGGAGACTTGAGACTGAAGTTAACTAAATTGGAACCTGACATAAGTTCTCTTTGCAGCAAGCATCAAGCGAAAGGGTCTCACTAAATTTAAATAATAAATAATTACTAATAATTAAAATAATATAGAAAAATCTTTCATTAAAATTATTTTGTACTTGAATTTCAGATCTCCATTATATGTTTTGAAAATTTACTTACTGTGTTTGCTCAATAATTACCTAGTGATTTCTTCCTAAAACCTATCATTCAAGTTTCTTTAGTGAACATTTCAATTTTTGAATATTAAAAATAATGTATATGTTGAGGGGGGGGGGCGTGGGGCGGGGGAGGGGGGCAATATGAATTTTAGAAAGGCTTAAGTGGGGCACGGTACAAAAAAGGTTGGGAAACACTGGGTTACACCCATGTGCCGCGATGTTGATCCGTCGACTAAACTAAACTAATATAGCAAGTCAACAGAAGTACAAAAAAAGTGTTTCATTACTCACCAAGACCGCTCGAGAGTGAAAACCTTGTGTACATATTGCGTCAAAGTGCCACGTGCAAGGTAGTTAGAACACCGTTCATTTAACCATGTTAGTGGAATATGGCGATAGAAAAGACATGGATGGATAAAGAGCAACCAACAAGAGAGTGGACGATAATGTAAAGTAAGAAGTCCTAGGACAATAGGAAAATAAAGACAAACAGTGAAGAAAAAGGAATAACAAATGATATATTTACCTGCGGACGACCAAGCACCAATAGCAAAATCAGAAGCTGAATTACAAGACCACATGAATAGTCTAAACGAAATGTATAGGGAACATAACATGAAAATTAGCACAAGCAAAACAGAGGTAATGACTATAACTAAAGAAGAACAAACAACAACAATTCAACTAAACGAACATCCCTTGAAACAAGTAAAGAGTTTCAAGTACCTAGGAAGTATAATATCATCCAATGGCAGATCAGAAGACGAGATCGAAAATAGGTGCAATAAGGCAAATCAACTCATTGGACAAATGGCACCAATACTAAAGAACAAACATGTATCAATAACTACTAAGAAAGCACTTTACAACACAATCTTCATGCCAACTCTATGCTACCAATGCCAAACCTGGACAATGACAGAAAAAGTGAAAAGAAAAATCACAACAACAGAAATGAGGTTCCTGAGAAGAATACTCAACGTATCAAGAAGAGATAAGATCAGAAATGAAGAAATCAGGACTAAAGTGGGGGTTAAAGCAGCACTAGATTTTATCAGAAAGCAGCACGTCAAATGGTTTGGCCATGCAAGTAGGTTACCAGTCAACAGCATACCACAACAAGCAATGATGCACAGACCAGATGGAAACAGAGGAAGAGGCCGACCACGTAAACGTTGGACGGAGGGAATAGCAGAGTCCATGGGAATATCGATATATGAAGCCCATAATCGGGCACTCTCACGAAGTTTATACTTCACCTCGACACCGCAAGGTATAAGAGGAACTTGATGAGATGAGATGAGATGAGAGACTGTGTTACTAGGTGATACGGATTTGAGGGCTCGTATCCCAAATTGCGTGCCCAGTTTGTGAGCCTAGGACAATAAAGTTCATTCGTTCGTTGGTACCACGAAACGTACCATCCGCGATGAGGTAGGTATTCGTGGACGTTACCTCTGCAAAGACATTATATATGCTCTAACGCAATGGTTATCAACCGGTTGGGAATCCCGGGGGGGGGGGGAGATTTAGGGTTTTCAGGGGGGGGGGGGGAATTAAGATTATTTCAAGATCGCTTTAATACAAGAACCGATTACTTGATAGTGTTTTCCCTCCATATTTTATGGTTCTGTACTTCTCGCCCTTCTGAAAATCATTTTATAACGTAAGTAGACCCGCAAATCACGTTTTATGTAGACGTCTAGACTTGTTCTAGTATGTGTTATTAAATTTAGCTTCCAGTTTTACGTATACTGTGTGGGGGCGGGGAGGGGGTAATTTATAGGGAGGAAATACGAGGGGGGGGGGGGAGAAATGACTTTCTGAAAATATGATGAAGGGGTGCATGGGCCAAAAAGGGTTGAGAACCACTGCTCTAAAGCATAGGCGGAACTCTGACACTGGTCCTGACGGAGTCCAGTGCCATCATACCAAGCATCTATCTAGATGAGTTGGCATTAGAGAAGTAGCAATCATATTATTATTGTATCGGTTACATGATTGATCAACCCTCTGGAAGTGAGTTAACTTGTTATTGGTTACATTGGCGTTTAGGACGTCTGAGCCTCGAGAAGGGTTTGCATTTACCAGAGTGAGGTTGGTGTAGACGGTTCTCTCCCAACCCGCTACCAGATGACCATTTACCAGAGTGAGGTTGGTGTAGACGGTTCTCTCCCAACCCGCTACCAGATGACCATTTACCAGAGTGAGGTTGGTGTAGACCAGTGGTTCTTAACCTTTTTTGGTCCGTGCCCCTCTTCACCATATTTTCAGAACTTCATCCCCCCCCCTCCCTTTTCGTATTTCCTAACTAAAAATTTGGCCAGTGTCCTCCTTCACCATATTTTCAGAACATCATCCCCCCCCTCGTATTTCCTACCTAAAAATCCCCCCTACACAGTATACGTTATAATGGAAGCTAAATTTAATAGCACATACTAAAACAAGTCTAGACGTCCACATAAAACGTGATTTGTGGGTCTACTTACTTTATAAAATGAATTTTAGAAAGCTGAGACGTACAGAACCGTAAAGTATGATGGGAAAAGCAATATCAAGCAATCGGTTCTTGTATTAACGCGATCTTTAAATAATTTTAATTCCCCCCCCCCTCCCCCGGAACCCCTAAAATTCCCCCCTGGGGGAGGGGGAATTCCCCACCGGTTGAGAACCACTGGTGTAGAAGGTTCTCTCCCAGTCCGCTACCAGATGACCATTTACCAGAGTGAGGTCCGTGTAGACAGTTTCCTTCCAACCCGTTACCAGATGACCATTTATGCGCGGACTGTGTTACAACGCTCTCCTTGTGCTCTTCAAGCTCAGAACACATCGTAGCGGACAAGGCCGGTGCTTAACTTGCCACCTGCGGAGAGGCATAACTAGATTTAACCAGGTCATGATTCAGCACATGACATAAGAACTGGCTGGGATGAGGCCTAGGTTGGGGGTGTTTCCTCTGGGTTTTGGGTATTATATTGTCAAAGGAAGAGCTTGCGAACGCGGTTTGTGAGCCCGTATACCCGGGTTCGAAACACAGCTGGGTTTTTTTTCGAAAAAGGTATAGGAGCCGGTCGTTCAGAAAGCAATGTCAAACTTTTTTTTTTTTTTAGCATATCCTTTTACAGGACTTAGCTGTCAACACCAGCATCTTTCAGCTGTATGTTGATCTCTTGGCAAGATTACGCTCAGTAGTTTGCCATTGCTTTCTGAGCGGCCGGCTCAGTATCCCGCAAGTCACGAGCGGGGGTCGAACAGCCTCAGCTCTCGCTCCGCTACGAGACTCTGCGTGGTAAACGGGATTACAGAGAGAAAGTGCTGTAACCCCACAGCCAGAGAGACCAGCAATGTCAAACTACTGAACGTAAAATTTGCCCAGGAATCACGAAGGGCGAAAATGTTGGGGTTGACTGCTACGTCCTGTGAAGGACATGCAACTTAATTATTTTTTTTTATTGACCTACCCTCGTATCTCAGAATCCCAAGTTATGTACAGTACACAGCTTCGGATTCTCAGATAAGTAGCAACATTTTGTTTTCAAATTTTCATTTTCTCTTCATTGCTCTCGTTTTTTCATCTTTTTATTCTTCTCATCCCATCCTTATGCCCTAATGTAGTCACCCGAGGGTCTTCTCCGTGACTATATGTTGTGTGTTGTGTATGTATTTATTTGCTGATGAAGGCTAGTCGCCGCAACATTCTGTAAGTTTTGTTATCCTGTTCTGTAAAGCTGCATTACTTTGTGTTATTGTATATTGTTTACATTGCCAACGTATAGAGCGACTGGTCGCACCAGTTCTGCATTAATTAATTGAGTGTCGTGTGCCCTTTTCAAAATATTTATGTCTGACGGCGCCCCGATGAATTCCCACCTCCCTCACTCTGGACAAGGAAGCAGATTCCCAAATGTTTCTAAAGGCATCTATACGCCTTTTTTTTCTCTTATGGCTTTGATGATGACTGGCTTATCCATTGCTCTTTCTTTCCCAATTACCGCCATGTTCACCAACCTATCAACTCGCACATTAGGACCAGTTGCATAGAAGTTAACTCGACCAATTGTGATGTTCTCAGCCTGTAGAACCACTCATGTCATATGAACGCAGTCTCGACTTCTTGAGAATGTTTATTAAGAGACTCAGTATATATCTATACCTATAAAACAGAGTGTATGTTTGTTTGTTTGTGTGTGGGGATTTTTGTATTGGATGCGTTCGATAACGGTACATCCGATTGAGATGAAATTTTCTACACGTCTTCCTTTCATTCATTTGCAACCGACTATAATAATTTCTTAATGTAAAATCTTCGACTTATTTAATAACATTTACTTTTCCATTTTCATTATATAATGTCTATATAGCAGGGGGACTTCACTCTAGAAAAGTTATTTCAAGGGGCATAACTTTTAATAACATTTCTATATACTCTATAGTCATATTGTTGGACTTACCTGCACTATTGTTAAACTCTTTGTCTATAGTTATTTTTAGGCATATGAGTTATATTAAATACTGATATAATCTTTAAGGTATTTTTAAAGTTTGCATAAAAATAATGCATTATGCATAACATTTTAACCCATCTTTTTCTGCTTACAAAACTTATCAACTGTCATGTCGGTGATTAAAAACAGTTTTCATTAAAAATAATGAATGGTGTGTGGAAGGACATTCTTTTAAGTTACTGTGCGCCAGGAGCTGGGCGAAACCACGCCGGGTCAGATAGATAGACAGATAGTCGGGAACGGAAGCTTATTTGACTACTTATATGAATGAATTAAATGACATGCTCCCTACCAGGGACTGTTCATTAAAAATAATGAATGGTGTGTGGAAGGACATTCTTTTAAGTTACTGTGCGCCAGGAGCTGGGCGAAACCACGCCGGGTCAGATAGATAGACAGATAGTCGGGAACGGAAGCTTATTTGACTACTTATATGAATGAATTAAATTACATGCTCCCTACCAGGGACTGGGTGAAGCCGGGCCGGGACAGACAGACAGATAGACAGACAAACAGATAGTCGGGAACGGGAGAGCTTATATGACTACGTATATGAATAAAATGAGATGCTCCCCACCAGGGACTGGGTGAAGCCGGGTCAGACAGACAGACAGACAGATAGTCGGGAACGGGAGAGCTTATATGACTACTTATATTAATTAAATGAGATGCTCCCCACCAGGGACTGGGTGAAGCCGGGAATAATGATATAATCTTTAAGGTATTTTTAAAGTTTGCATAAAAATAATGCATTATGCATAACATTTTAACCCATCTTTTTCTGCTTACAAAACTTATCAACTGTCATGTCGGTGATTAAAAACAGTTTTCATTAAAAATAATGAATGGTGTGTGGAAGGACATTCTTTTAAGTTACTGTGCGCCAGGAGCTGGGCGAAACCACGCCGGGTCAGATAGATAGACAGATAGTCGGGAACGGAAGCTTATTTGACTACTTATATGAATGAATTAAATTACATGCTCCCTACCAGGGACTGGGTGAAGCCGGGCCGGGACAGACAGACAGATAGACAGACAAACAGATAGTCGGGAACGGGAGAGCTTATATGACTACGTATATGAATAAAATGAGATGCTCCCCACCAGGGACTGGGTGAAGCCGGGTCAGACAGACAGACAGACAGATAGTCGGGAACGGGAGAGCTTATATGACTACTTATATTAATTAAATGAGATGCTCCCCACCAGGGACTGGGTGAAGCCGGGCCGGGTCAGCCATACAGACAGACAGACAAACAAGCAGACAGACAGACTGATAGATAGATAGATCCCCTCCAGGACCTGGGCGAAGCCGGGCCGGGTCAGCTAGTGTATATATATATATATATATATATATATATATATATATATATATATATATATATATATATATATATGTGTGTGTGTGTGTGTGTGTGCGTGTGTGTGTGTTGTTGTTGTTGTTGTTGATATGTGTGTGTGTGTGTGTGTGCGCGTGCGTGTGTGAGTGTTGTTGTTGTTGTTGTTGTTGTTGTTGTTGTTGTTGTTGTTGTTGTTGTTGTTTGTCCATCAAGAATGATGATGACCATTCATTTCATCCAGTGGGGTTGAAAGTATGGAGCTGTGAGTTCTAAGATGGCTGATAAGGCCTATTTTGGCTCGAAATGTTCTTTGACAATGTGGACAAAGAATGCTTGACGTTTCTGGAGGAGGATTTTCTGCAGTGGTTTTTCTGTTCTGCCTTTTCTTCACAGCTTTTGCAGTCCTGGTTGCCTCACAAGTGGCTGCACCCTTGCGTAATGATGCACGCCACGAATTTCGGTCTCTGGCTGCAGTCTCCCAGGTGTCATGATGAATTCCAAAAGCATTCAGTGAGATTTCAGAGTGTCTTTAAAGCGTTTCCTCTGGCCAACTTGGGACAGTTTACCACAACGCAACTCGCCGTAAAAAAATTCGTTTAGGGATCCTGTGATCTGGCATGCGAGTCAAGTGACCAGCCCAGCGAATCTGATTCTTCAATAGTACAGTGTGGATACTGGGCATGGACGCTCTTTCTAGGACTTCAGTGTCTGGGATCTTGTCTTGCCATTTAATCTCCAGTAACTTCCTAAGGCAGACTGTGTGGAAGTGGTTTAATTGCCTAGCGTGGCGCTGATAAACAGTCCAGGTTTCACAAGCATATAGCAGTGTGGATAATACAACTGCTTTGTAGACTTTCAGCTTTGTTTGCAAGCTTACTCCATTTCTGTCCCATACATTCTTGTACAGTCTGCCAAAGGCTGCGCTGGCCTTGGAGATTCTTGCATTCACTTCATCATCAATTGTGGCAGCTTGTGACACAGTACTGCCAAGATAGGTGAATTTGTCCACAACATTTAGTCTATGACCATTCACTTTGATATTCGGCACAGTGTGATTATTCTCTGGAGCTGGCTGGTACATAACTACAGTCTTCTCCAAATTGATATTGAGGCCAAAATTGGCACAGGCATGTGAGAAAGCTGAAACATTATGTTGCATGTCCGCCTCTGAGTTTGCGTATAGAGCGCAATCATCAGC